>CM066571.1:14582500-14715000 GCA_033816785.1 Picus viridis
CCTCTCTGATCACCTTTCTTTTCAGTGTTTTCCTTCACAGTGTATTATCTCACCTTTGGGTTTCTGGGCATCACTGTATTTACAGAATCACAGAATCCCAGCATGGTGAGGGCTGGAAGTTACCTCTGGAGATCATCTAGTCCAAATCTCCTGCTAGCACAGGTTTGTTGACATCAGGAGAACATGTCTCTGGGTGGGTTTGGAATCTGGCCAGAGAAGGAGATTCCACAATCTCTCTGGGCAGCCAGCACCCTTCACACAAACCAACACCCTAGAAGGAAAGAAGTTTCTCCTTAAGAGTGAAACCTCCTGTGTCCTAGTTTGCACTTACTGCCCCTTATCCTATTACTGAGAAGGGCCCAACCCCATCCTCATGGCCTCCACCCTTTAGATATTTATATGTGTTTGTAAGATCTCTTCTCAAGCTGCTCTTCAGCAGACTAAGCAGCCCCAAGTCCCTCAGCTTCTCTTCCTCAGAGAGATGTTCCAGTCTCCTCAGCCTCTTGGTGGCCCTCCTACAGGATGAATAAAATGGAATGAGTAGCTAGAATGGATAAGAACATCCTCTGGGTTGAAAAGAGGTTATTCAGTCAATTTGCTGCGAAGCCTGCAGCTCTCCCAGCCTACAACACAGGCACCACTGGGCAGCATTCATCTTGTCTCCACTGTTTTAGGGTTCATTCTTCCAAGAGAGATCATGCCCCAGGAGAACCACAGATCATTAAGGTAGGAAAAGGCCTCATGCCCCAGGAGAACCACAGATCATTAAGGTAGGAAAAGGCCTCTAAAATCATCAAGTCAAGCAGTCAAGCCAACACCACCACGGTCATTAAACCCTGTCACAAACTTCCATGTCCACAGGGAACACCTCCAGGGATGGTGACTCCACCACCTCCCTGGGCATCCTGTTCCAATCCCTGACCACTCTTGCAGCTAAGAAAGGTCCTAAGCAACTTACACAAGCACAACATTTAGCTTTAACACAAATTCAAGTAAATAATCTCCATCAAACCTCCTCATCCCTTGAATTTTTAAACTAGAGGAGAGTAGATTTATATTGGACCTTAGAGTCACAGAGTCACAGAATCAACCAGGTTGGAAAAGACCTCAGAGATCATCAAGTCCATCCTATTACCTAATACCCAACACCTCATGACAGCTAAACCATGGCTCCAAGTGCCTCATCCAATCCCCTTCTGAAGAATTTCTTGACTATGAGGGTGGTGGAACACTGGAACAGGTTGTCCAGGGAGGTGGTGGAGGCCCCATCCCTGGAGACATTCAGGGTCAGGCTTGATGGGGCTGTGAGCAACCTGATCTAGTTGGGGATGTCCTTGCTTACTGCAGGGAGGTTGGAGAAGATGACCTCTAGAGGTCCCTTCCAACCCAATGCATTCTGTGCTTCTGTGATCCCGTGGGTAGCTGCAAGCTTTCTGAGCAAACATTTCATTCTGCTGGCTCCAAAATAATGGTGGCACTTATGGCTTTGACTTGGTGGCATAAACTATAACCAGGAGCAGCAGACACTGGGAACTAAAAAGAATGCTGTGTGAGAAGCACAGAAGAAAGAGTCCAGCGTCTCCCCTACAAAATGCCAGCTCCGATCTGTGCAGAGCCCGTGGTAAATTACCCACCTGCTTTCACTTACTTAACATTAAAAAACACTTACACATCATTACACTTTTGTATCATATTAGTGAAAATGAATGCTGGAGCAACATGAGGTAAACATTGCTAATGCAGGAGAAGGCTGTTTATGTCTTCTGATGACAGGATTAACTATGGCAGTGATAGATGCGCCGTGCTCCGTTGAACCCCGGATCACCACCCAAGCAGCCACGTTGGCAGTGCAGAGACCTGTTGGGCCAAAAAGGGCTTTTCTCCTGCTCTTCAAGGCCTTTGGCACAAAGCAGAATCACCAACTTGTTCAGATGTCCTACCCTGAGTGGTGTGTGCACCTGATCAAGGATGGAGAGAGACTGTTTGCAAAGGCCTGCAGTGACAGGACCAGGGGCAATGGCTTTAAGCTGGAGCAGAGCAGATTTAGATTGGATGTGAGGAACAAGTTCTCTACTATGAGGGTGGTGGAATACTGGAACAGGTTGCCCAGGGAGGTGGTTGAGGATCCTTCCCTGGAGATATTCAAGGTGAGGCTCTATGAGGCCCTGGGCAACTTGGTCCAGTCCCTGCTGACTGAGGAGAGGTTGGACTGGATGACTTTTGGAGGTCCCTTCTGGCCCAGACCATTCTATGATTCCATGATACTAAGTTGCAGGAGTGTGTCCAGAGAAAGGCAACAAAGCTGGGGAAGGGTCTGGAGAACAGGGCTGGTGAGAAGCAGATGAGGGAATTGGGGTTGGTTAGTGTGGAGAAGGGGAGGCTGAGGGGAGACCTCATTGCTCTCTACAGCTCCCTGAGAGCAGGTTGCAGTGAGGTGGATGTTGGGTCTCAGGTGATAGAAGGAGAGGGAATGGCCTGGAATTGTGCCAGGGGAGGATTGGGTTGGAGATTAGGAAATTTTTCTTTGCTGCCAGAGTGGTCAGGGATTGGAAGAGGCTGCCCAGGGAGGTGGTGGAGTCCCCATCCCTGGAGGTGTTCAAGAAATGTGGCCATGGGACTTGGGGACATGGTTTAATGGCCATGGTGGGGTTGGGTTGATGGTTGGACTGGACGATCTTAGAGGTCTTTTCCAACCTAAACATTTCTATGATTCAATGGTTCTTTGACTTTAATATTGTTCTCTTTTGCCTGTAAATCTTTTTCCTCTTTAATGCAATTTAGAAGTCAGACAAGGAAGTGATCTAATAATTTAATAATCATTTTGTCAGTGCATTGCTCACAGCATTTCATAGGCACTTGGTTAACTTTTCCAGCACTTCCATCTCTGAAGTCTCTCTGAAGACCATGGGGGGCCTGATCCAAAGCCCACCAGTGTCAGCAGAAGGGCTGCGCTGAAGGTGTGAGGTATTTTACTGGCCCCCGCCTGCCCATAAAACACAGTGAGGCAAACAGAGCAGCCACAAAGCAGATGACATCTGGGACACAGCACCCTCGAGATTTGCTGTGCCAGACCCTGAGCTTTGGGTCAACATTGCAGAAGCCCTTCTGACAAGGCAGCCCAATGCTGTCCTTGGCAGCTCTGCATCCTTGATTCCCACCAAGCTGCTTTTCAGGGTGGACCCTTTAGTGTGGGGCTTGAAAGGGCTTGAAAGGTTCCTGCCCTGAGGGCAGCACTGCTTGCAATTTATTTCCACCCAAGGTATGTAAATACAATGGCACCAGGACCATGTACTTAAATGTTCCACTGAACCATGTGTGCCCAGCACCGGCTTTCCACAGGTGAGTGCTGCAGAGCAGATCTTCTCAGGTGCCTGTCTGCTCACCCTGTGAATAGGGGCACGATGGCAGCAGGTTCTGAACAGAACTAAATTAAGTCACACCACCCACTTCTTCTCATTAAACCACACTCAATTTCTCTTCTGCAAGTTGTTCACAGGGCTCTACCACCTCCATGTCCTTGTAGGAATCTTCACCTTGGCTCTGCAGGCCTCTGGAGACACCCAAGGGGCCAGAAGCAACATGAAAGCCAAGCACAGGCTGAGCCAAGCACACCTCCCTGGGCACCACGGGGCACCTCCTGGCAAGGGCTCAGGAAGGTTCAGGCTAATCTTCAAGGGGAAAAAAGAAACAACAAAACAACCTATCTGCAAAAGGGAGAAGAGATAATAACACTTGTGGCTGTACAAGCGAAGATAACAGCAAAAATAATCAAATCTCATGCTCCTGGGAGGAAACTAATTGCACACAGGGGTCAGGAAGACATTTTCATCCACTGTAGGGCTTTGCACAGTTGGCTGCTGAGTTGTTATTATGAAGGAGGGAAGTAGAAGGAGGAAGGGGGAGTTTGCTTGGGTTGTTGGTTTTTTTCCCCCTGAAGAGATGGAGGGAAAGGCAAGAGTGGCTCTTGCTTGCCCTTAAGCATCAAGAGCTGGCTAGAGTCAGAGGCATGGATGGATACAGTATGGCAACAGGGATGTGTCCAATGGCTTGGGAAAGTGGGATGCATCTCTCCATGCGCTCACATCTGCTATCCCTCACTTGTGAATGTTACTCCAGATGGTAATCAAGAAGGTGGTTTTATAACCCACATTAAGAGGACTGTCTGCTGACAAGTTATGTGTTTTCTTCCCTTGAGTACATGCTGTTAAGATGGATAAGTGCAAATGGTTGAAATTTGGTTGTTAACTCTGAATAATAATAATACTTTGCATTTCTATTGCATCTTCCATCCTAGGATCTCAAAGCACTTGGAAAACACTAATTAACTGAGCCTTACTGCACTGCTGTGAAGCAGGTAATTATTATCACCATTTTTTTTGGAGGGGGTGGGGGAAAGAAGCTTTGTCCTAGTGAAAGACTTTCCCTGGGTCACCAAAGAACCAAAAATTGTCAAGAAAGGATGAGGACTTCTCAAAGTGAATGAGGAAAGTTGCATGCATTCCCTGGGAAATAATTTGGGGGTTGTTTGGGGTTGTTTGTTTCCTTGTTGGGTTCTGGGGGTTTGAATGTTTAGAATGGAATGGAATGGAATGGAATGGAATGGAATGGAATAGAATAGAATAGAATAGAATAGAATAGAATAGAATAGAATAGAATAGAATAGAATAGAATAGAATAGAATAGAATAGAATAGAATAGAATAGAATAGAATAAGCCAGGTTGGAAAAGACCTCAGAGGTCATCAAGTCCAACCTATCACCCAACACCATCTGAGCAACTAAACCATGGCACCAAGGCTCCTCTTTAACACCTTCAGTGATGGTGACTCCACCCTGGGCAGCACATTCCAATGGCCAATTACTCTTTCTGAGAAGAACTTTCTCCTCACCTCCAGCCTAAACCTCCCTTGGTGCAGCTTGAGACTGTGTCCTCTTCTTCTGGTGCTGCTTGCCTGGGAGAAGAGACCAATTCCCACTTCCTTCTTTCACTTCTTTCTTACATCTGAGCTGAAGTCATATGGTATGGAATACCTCTTCGGCCAGCCTGGGTCAGCTGGCTCAGCCATGTCCCCTCCCAAGATCTTGGTCACGCCTCAGTGTGCTCTAGGGGCAGGGAAATGTTGAAAGGCCACAGCCTGAAGACTTATTCAACAGTAGCCAAAACACTGTTGTGTTACGAACTACTAGAAAGATGCTGTGAGGAGAATGAACTCCAGCACAGTCCAACCCAATACACTATGGAAAGCTGAGTCAGTCAGAGAAATAGTTTGATGGTTGCAATTAATTAATAAGAGGAACATGGTGTAAATCCATGTCAGCCTTGGTGCAAATTCCCATTCCTTTTGGCCTCATCAAGAGAGTTCATTACTCCTTCCCCAACCACAGAATCATAGAATCATGGAATCATAGAATCAGTCAGGGTTGGAAGAGACCACAAGGATCAGCTAGTTCCAACCCTCCTGCCATGGGCAGGGATGCCTCACACTAGATCAGGCTGGCCAGAGCCTCATCCAGCCTGGGCTTAAACACCTCCAGAGACGGGGCCTCAACCACCTCCCTGGACAACCCATTCCAGGGCTTCACCACTCTCATGGGGAAGAACTTCCTCCTCACCTCCAGCCTGAATCTCCCCACCTCCAGCTTCATTCCATTCCCCCTAGTCCTATCACTCCCTGAGATCCTGAGAAGTCCCTCCCCAGCCTTCTTGGAGCCCCCATCAGATACTGGAAGGCCACAATGAGGTCACCTTGGAGCCTTCTTTTCTCCCGCCTGAACATCCCAAACTCTTTCAGTCTGTCCTTTGTAGGAGAGGCGCTGCAGCCCTTGTGAGGGGAGAGGCAAACTGTGAGGACTCCAAGGCTTGTTTGTATCCTGCTTTTCTAGGGTTTTTTCTTCCTGTCCTCTGTCTGATCACCCCCTCCCAATGTGCTGCTGAAGGCTGAGACTTCACAGACAGCAGGCTCATAAGCTGGCACGAACGGGAAAGAGCGAGCAGCACCAAGCTGATTTTTGCCCCTTGAATAATATTAGTTATTTGATTCAAATTTTTTTCCCCCTTCATATTTTTTTCCCCAGACCCAGAATCCACTCTTAAATTAGGGGAAGGTGTTGTGGTCCCCATCAAAGAGTCGTAGACAAATTCTGCTAATCCTTCTGAGAGTGAGCCCATGGTAATGGGGGGTAAGGAATGACGTCTGGGTGGGCGATATTGCCTCTTCATTTCCTCGGCTTAGCTGCTGGTTGTCACTCTTGTGCCTTTGAGATGCCCATAAGCTTCCAGGGAGACTCCCACCAAGGTAGAGCAGCTTAATTATGCAGGCTGCTATTTACCAGGTTTCAGCTGAATCCATCAAGCTAACTTTGCTCTAACCTGAGCCAGATTTGATTATGAAGCCACTCTATTGACTGCTTCTCTCCTTTGATTCGGGCACAGGTATTTACCCACTTGAAAAGTGGCCACGCCGCCACACAATTTATAGTGGAAAAAGCAGCAGCCCACAGCACATAATTTAAAGCAAAACAAAACAAAAGCCAACAAACAAGCAGCCACCACCACCACCAAAAAGCCCTTTGAATCTAGAATAATGGCTACCTGTAAGGCAGTAGCTCACTTGAGAGGTTTTGCTCAAGTAACTTATAACTATCAGCACACCCCCCCCGGGGAGTTGCTGCTGTTTTTGCAGAAGCTGTTTGCAGTGGAATAAACAGACAAGTGCTCCATAGATCATTTTAAGTAAGACAAATAAAGTTCTGCTTCCTCCTTACAACGATGTCATTGTCACTTATAGAAGAATAATTCTGTGTGACTTTTTATGAATCTTTCCCCTGTGCAGAAGTACAATGGCCTAATTTCCTGCACTGCCTCTTATAAATAAACGTCCTTCTTCAGCAATCTATAGCCCAGCTGAAGTGATCTCACCCTCAACAGCCCGGGCTAGGAGCGCTAAAGTGTGTTGGAGCACCAGCAGCGGGTGGAGGCAAACCTCACCGCCCCAGAGGAGGAGATGGCCATCGCTGCTCCTTCCCTTGGAGGCTTTCTCAGGGCTCAGGAGCAGCTGGTGGGAAGGACTGAGGAAGATACTGCTTGGAATCTGTAGTGGTTTGAGCCTTAACTGGGAGTTAAGAGCTCAGATGGGGGCAAGGCTGAGAATCTCTCCCCCGCTCCTCCCTCCCAACAGAGAGGGGGGAAAAAAGGTAAAGGGAAGGAGCAGATCCACCAAGCAATAATTTGGAGTTGGCTTGGAAGCAGAGAGGTAAAGAGTTTTCTTTAAACAATATATATATATATACACATATATATATATATACACACAAACATATATACACCTTTTTTATACATATATATAAAAATATGTGTGTGTATATATATATGTTGAGATCATAGTATCAGTCAGGGTTGGAATATATATATATATATATATATAACAATAACAGGTAAGGTTCACAAGGGCAAGGAACAAGGATGGATGGCAGGGGAAAGAAAAACAAGAATACAAAACCAGTCTCTCTCTCTCTGAAGAGGCCCAGAGGCAGCAGGGAGAAGGATCAGGCCCGACCACGTGGCAGAAGAGCAGGAAGGCAGCTGCAGTAGCTCTCATCCTGGAGAGGCAGGAGCCAAAAGGAGACCTAATGGCTGCAATGTCCTGCCTTTTATACCCTAGCTGGGCAGGGAGGGGGAGTGGACCAGACTCAGATTCCCAGGGGGAAAATGCCCTGCAGGGAGGGCAAAGCACTCACAAGCCCTCCCCCTGTTATCAGAATGGGCATTAACCTACCACAGAATCATTGAACTGTTTTGGTTGGAAGAGATTTCAATGATCACTGAGTCCAAATATCAGTGCAAAACCACCATGGCCATTAAACCATGTCCCAAAGCACCATGGCCACACATTTCTTGGGCACCACCAGGGGTGGTGACTCCACTAACCCCGGGGCAGCCTGTGCCAATCCCTGGCCACTCTCGCAGCAAAGACATTTTTCCTCATCTCCAACCTACACCTCCCGGCACAATTTCAGGCCATTCCCTCTCCTTCTATCACCTGATACTGGAGAGAAGACCCCAAACCCTTCCTCACTCAACCTCCTTTCAGGGAGCTTAGAGAGCAATGATGTCTCCCCTCAGCCTCTTTTTCTCCACACTAAACCCCCCAGCTCCCTCAGCTGCTCCTCCCCAGCCCTGCCCTCCGGACCCTTCCCCAGCTTTGTGGCCCTTCTCTGGACACACTGGAGCCCCTCATAATACAATAATATAATACAATAATACAATACATCAGGTTGGAAGAGACCTTCAAGATCATGGTGTCCAACCCATCATCCAATCCAACCCACCCAACAACTAAACCATGCAGCCAAGCACCCCATCCAGTCTACTCCTGAACACCTCCAATGAAGGTGACTCCACCGCCTCCACGGGTAGCCGATTCCAATGGGCAATCACTCTCTCCATGTAGAACTTCTTCCTAACCTCCAGCCTAAACCTGCCCTGGCGCAGCCTGAGACTGTGTCCTCTTGTTCTGGTGCTGGCTGCCTGGGAGAAGAGGCCAACCTCTGCCTGGCTACAACCTCCCTTCAGGTAGTTGTAGAGAGCAATAAGGTCACCCCTCAGTCTCCTCTTCTCCAGGCTAAGCAACCCCAGCTCCCTCAGCCTCTCCTCATTGGGCTTGTGTTCCAAACCCCTCACCAGCTTTGTTGCCCTCCTCTGGACACGCTCCAGCAAGACAACCTCCCTCCTAAACTGAGGGGCCCAGAACTGGACACAGGACTCAAGGTGTGGCCTAACCAGTGCAGTGTACAGAGGCAGAATGACCTCCCTGCTCCTGCTGGCCACACTGTTCCTGATGCAGGCCAGGATGCCATTGGCCTTCTTGGCTGCCTGGGCACACTGCAGTCTCATGTTCAGCCTCCCATCAACCAGCACCCCCAGGTTCCTCTCTACCTCGCTGCTCTCCAGCCACTCTGACCCCAGCCTGTAGCACTGCCTGGGGTTGTTGTGGCCAAAATGCAGAACCTGGCACTTGGATGTGTTCAATCTCCTGCCCTTGGCCTCTGCCCATCTGTCCAGCCTGTCGAGGTCCCTCTGCAAAGCCTCTCTGCCCTCCAGCAGATCAGCTCATTGTCCTTCTTGGAGTGAGGGTCCCTTTTGTAAGGGATCTCCATTAAAACTCCTGGTACAGCTGGGAGCTGCTTTAATTCATGCTGGATTCTCAGCGAGGCAACTTTAAATGCGTGGTGACTGCAGGCGGGGAGGAGAAAAGAGCACAACCCTCGGGTCCCCATGTGGCCACCCACTCCTGTTGCCACGAAGAGACTCTCAGATGGCAAAAACACCTTAAAAAATTAATAAAAAAAGCTAGAAAGTGTTATTCACAATGTAATTTTAACACAGTGTGAAGGGCTTTTAAGGGGAAATCTATGTGGGGAGGGCTCTTATCTCTCGAAGGCTCCAGCTAATGCGGCTGGCCGCCCAGGGGAATGCCAGAGGGAGAGGAAATGGGAGAAATGATATGAAAAGGGTGGGGATGTTATTGTGTAACTTTAGAAAAATAGTAATAATAGAAAATATTTGTTTTCCCCAGGGTCTTTCAGGTTGCTTTGCTCTTCGGGCTGCATTTGATCTGCCCACAGCAAAGCCCAGCTCCGCAGTGGTTGTGGGGCTCTGCCTGATATTCCCGCGTGCCCCGAGCGTGGGGATTTCATTTCATACATCATTTCCAGTGAATACCCCCAGCACAAGGCACAGAAGAAATCCCTCTCCTACCCACATGCAGAGGCTCACGTCTGTGTGTGCACTCATACATGTGTACGTGTCCACATGAGTCAAATCACACTTGGCACGGAGATACCCTCTCCTTCTGCTTAAATCCCTGTGATAAATTGTATTATCCTGTGTCTTTCAGTGCCCCACCCGCACTGCCCTGCCTGCTCATCTCTCTGCCTGGGGTTTTTGCTCTAATCTGCTGAACCTCTGAATGTGGCTTCAAAAAGGCTGCCATTAAAACAACAACAACTAAAAGGGAAAGGGAAGGGGAAGGAAGAGGAGAGGAGAGGAGAGGAGAGGAGAGGAGAGGAGAGGAGAGAGGAGAGAGGAGAGGAGAGGAGAGGGAGAGGAGAGGGAGAGGAGAGGGAGAGAGGAGAGGAGAGGAGAGGAGAGGAGAGGAGAGGAGGAGGAGAGAGGAGAGGAGAGGAGAGGAGAGGGAGAGGAGAGGAGAGGAGAGGGAGAGGAGAGGAGAGGGAGAGGGAGAGGGAGGAGAGGAGAGGAGAGGAGAGAGAGAGAGAGGAGAGGAGAGGAGAGGAGAGGAGAGGAGAGGAGAGGAGAGGAGAGGGAGAGGAGAGGAGGAGAGGAGAGGAGAGAGAGAGGAGAGGGAGAGGAGAGGAGGAGAGGAGAGGAGAGGGAGAGGAGAGGAGAGGAGAGGAGAGGAGAGGAGAGGAGAGGAGAGGAGAGGAGAGGAGGAGGAGGAGAGGAGAGGGAGGAGAGGAGAGGAGAGAGGAGAGGAGAGAGAGGGAGGAGAGGAGAGGAGAGGAGAGGAGAGGAGAGGGAGAGGAGAGGAGAGAGGAGAGGAGAGAGAGGAGACTGGGCTGCATCCCCAGCCATTGGGCAGCAGGTGGAGGAAGGGGATTCTGCCCCTCTGCTCTGCTTTGCTGAGACCCCACCTGGAGTCTGCAAAGCAAGGAGGACATGGAACTGTTAGAGCAGGTCCAGAGGAGCCCATGAAGATGATTCAGCGGCTGAAGCAGCTCTGCTATGCAGACAGACAGAGAATTGGGGCTGTTCAGCCTGGAGAAGAGAAGGCTCCCGGGAGCCTTAGAGCAGCCTTCCAGTGTTTGAAGGGGGCTGCAGGAGAGCTGGGGGGAACTTCTTAAAAAAGCATGCAATGACAGAACAAGGGGTGATGGCTTCAAACTGGAAGAAACTAGATTTAGATGAGACATGAGGAAGTAATCCTTTCCCTTGAGGGTGGTGAGGGACTGGAACAGGTTGCTCAGAGAAGCTGTGGAGGCTCCAAGCCTGGAAGGGTTGAAAGCCAGGTTGGATGAGGGCAGGAGCAAGCTGGTACAGTAGGAGGTGTCCCTGCCCATGACAGGAGGGTTGGAATTAGATGATCTTGTAGGTCCCTTCCAACCAGAATCATTCTTGTGATTCTCTGACAATCAAGACACACAGCAAGACCCCATTTTGGTTCAGTTCAGCCTAACAGGTTAGGAATGTGTACTGGAAATTGAGCACTACTGATACGGCACAGCCGAGCTTTTTGTCTTGGAGGTATCAGCTCTTAATATGATGCTGGTTTATACTTTCTAGAGGTTTCTAAGCCAGCAGAAGTTTTGTTTCTTCAGCCTTTTGAGTCCTGTTTAACCAGATTTGTGAAAGCTGAAGGGAAATTCCTTTGATAAGCAAAGACACATTGAGGACACAAATCAACAAATAAATGTAAGGTCCTTCGGAATTTGTGTGTAGGGGAAGTAAAAGGGTGCACAGCAGTAGGAAAACATCTGCACCTTCTCTTGAGTTTATTTACACTTCCACCACCTCCCTGGGCAACCTGTGCCAGTCTCTCACCACCCACATGGGGAAGAACTTCTTCCTAACATCCAAACTGAATCTACCCCTTTCTAGTTTTGCTCCATCCCCCCACAGTACAATCACTCCCTGACACCCTCAGAAGTCCCTCCCCAGCTTTCTTGTAGCCCCCTTCAGATGCTGGAAGGCCTCCTTGGAGCCTTCTCTTCTCCAGACTGAACAGCCCCAACTCCTTCAGTCTGTCCTCATAGCAGAGCAGCTCCAGCCCTCTGCTCATCCTCGTGGCCCTTGTCTGGACACCTTCCAGCACCTCCAGATCCTTCCTGTAACAGAGGCTCCAGAACTGGATGCAGAGCTCCAGGTGTGGTCTCACTAGAACAGAGTAGAGAGGGAGTCTCTCAATTTGCTGGCCACACTTCTCTTGCTGCAGCTCAGGCTCTGCTTGGCTTTCTGGGCTGCAAGTGCTCACTGCTGGCTCACCACCTGCACCCCCAAGGCCTTTTCTTCAGGGCTGCTCTCAGGCCAGTAGCTGCCCAGGCTGTATCAGTGCTTGGGATTGCCCTGACCCAGATGCAGAACCTTGCACTTGGTCTTTTTGAACCTCATGAGGTTGCCATGGGCTCAGCTCTGCAGCCTATCCAGGTCTCTCTGGATGGATCCTTCCCTCCAGCGTGTCTGCTGCCCCACACAGCTTGGTGTCATCAGCAAACCTGCTGAGGCTGCACTCAGTGCCACTGTCCATGGCACCAATGAAGATGTTAAACAAGCCTGGTCCCAGTCCTGATCCCTGAGGAACTCCATTTGTCACTGGCCTCCACGTGGACATGGACCCACTGACAGCCACCCTTTGGGTGCAGCCATCAAGCCAGTTCTGTATCCACTGAATGCTCCATCCGTGGAATCCATCCTGCACCAGCCTGGAGCCCAGGATGTGGTGTGGGACAGTGTCAAAGGCTTTGCTCAGGTCCAGGTCAATGACCTCAGTTGCTCAGCCTTCATCTATTAATGTTGTGACCTTGCCATAGAAGGCCTCTCTATGGGCAGTCTCTTTTCATCCCCAGCTTGTCTGTCTTAAGGGATAAGATAAAAAAAAGTAAATCATAGTAGCTAACCTAAACTTTTTCTTCCTTTGTTCGAGGCTGCTGCTTCTTGTTCTACCTCCTTGTACTGATGTGAAGAATTCCCTCCCTTCATTAAACTCACTGCTGCATAATGGCAACGTCCCCAGTGAGTGATCTCTGTATAAATTCAGTTCCTCTGATATTTGCCCATGTGTTTGATATTCTGATCTCTGTATCACTTTGGTGGTTTCATCTCTGTGTGCCCTCCCGTGCAGCATCTTCCATGCTGGAAGGACCAGAAGGTGGTTTGGGTATCACAGTATCACACTATCACCAAGGTTGGAAGAGACCTCAAAGATCATCAAGTCCAACCTGGCACCACAGACCTCATGACTAGACCATGGCACCAAGTGCCACATCCAGTCCCCTCTTGAACACCTCTGGGGATGGTGACTCAACCACCTCCCTGGGCAGCGCATCCCACAACTCTCTCTGTGAAGAACTTTCTCCTCACCTTGAGCCTAAACCTCCCGTGACACAGCTTGAGACTGTGTCCTTTTGTTCTGGTGCTGGTTGCTTGAGAGAAGAGACCAACTCCCTCCTGGCTACAACCTCCCTTCACGTAGTTGTAGAGAGCAATGAGGTCTCCCTGAGCCTCCTCTTCTCCAGGCTAAGCAACCCCAGCTCCCTCAGCCTCTCCTCACAGGGCTGTGCTCAAGGCCTCTCCCCAGCCTTGTTGCCCTTCTCTGGACACCTTCAAGCGTCTCAATGTCCTTCCTAAACTGAGGGGCCCAGAACTGGACACAGGACTCAAGGTGTGGCCTAACCAATGCAGAGTACAGGGGCACAATGACTTCCCTGCTCCTACTGGCCACACTATTCTTGATACAGGCCAGGATGCCGTTGGCCTTCTTGGCCACCTGGGCACACTGCTGGCTCATGTTTAGGCGGCTGTCAATCAGCACCCCCAGGTCCTCAGGTGGCATAGTCCCAGGGAGTTGCCACACCACTCTCCTACTTTGATATGAGGCAGCTTTTTAATTACATAGAGAATTGTTGCTGCTGTAATTCACTTTGGTTCCAGCACACACATAGCTTTCATGGAAAAGTTAAAACAGTAGTCGCATGCTGCCTCCTAGCCAGCTCCACTTGGGCTCTGTCTCTGACATTTGTTGACACTCCCAGAGTATTATATTTCTTGAAGTTGGTTGGGGAAGAACTTCTTCACTGTGAGGGTCCCAGAGCACTGGAACAGGCTGCCCAGAGAGGTTGTGGAGTCTCCTTCTCAGGAGGCTTTCAAGACTCATCTGGACGCTTTGCTGTGCAACCTGTGCTAGATTCTGTGGTCCTGCTCTGGCAGAGGGATTGGACTTGGAGATCTCCAGAGGTCGCTTCCAACCCCTAACATCCTCTGCTCCTGCAAAATGCCCTTTCAAAGTCCTTATGGATGTAGTCTTGCTGTATTTTATGAGTTACTTCCTTTTGGTCACTGCACTTGTATACAGAATCATAGAATTGTCTGGGTTGGTAAAGCTCTCTAAGATCACCCAGTCCAGCCATCAACCCAACACTACCATGGCCACTAAACCATGGCCCCAAGTGCCAGGGCCACAGGTTTCTTGAACACCTCCAGGGATGGGGACTCCACCACCTCCCTGGGCAGCCTCTGCCAATCCCTGACCACTCTTGAAGGAAAGATATTTTTTTGGATGTCCAACCTAAACCTCCCCTGGTGCAACCTGAGACCATTTCCTATCATCCTATCACTTGTTCCTAAGGAGAAGAGACCAACTTCCACCTCACATCAGCCACCTGTCAGGTAGTTGTAGAGAGCAATGAGGTTTCCCCTCAGCCTCCTCTTCTCCAGGCTAAACATCTCTGAGATGTTGTGAAATACAAAGCTGCAGAACACGAGCATGGTTATGAGCCAAGTGACCCTGCCTGACTGGGTGGCTGTGAAAACTGATTACACAGCAAATTGCCCATCTGCACAGACTTGGAATAAGAACATTTCAAAGCTCATTTGTGTGCTGATGTTGCCCATTTAATGCAGTTTCCAACAAATCATTCATAAAATTAATGGCCACAAGTGATGCTTGTTCCTTTCAAGCTCTTCTGTGAAAAATAGTTCTTGCATTGATGGAGGAAGGTCAGGATCACAGATCACAGGATGTTAGGGGTTGGAAGGGACCTCTGGAGATCTTCCAGTCCAACCCTCCTGCCAGAGTAGGACCAGAGAATCCAGAACAGGTCACACAGGAACACATCCAGATGGAGATTGAAAATCTCCAGAGAAAGAGACTCCACAACTGGAGTCCTCAACTCCACAACTGCTGGTGGAGGAGAAGCTCAACAGGAGCTCTCAGTGTGCACTTGCAGCCCAGAAAGCAAATCAGCTCCTGGGCTGCAGCAAGAGAAGTGTGGCCAGTAGGGCAAGGGAGGGGATTCTCCCCTCTACTCAGCTCTGCTGAGACCCCACCTGGAGTACTGCCTCCAATTCTGGAGCTCCTATTCCAAGAGGGATCTGGAAGTGCTGGAAGGTGTCCAGAGCAGGGCCACGAGGATGAGCAGAGGGCTGGAGCACCTCTCCTGTGAGGACAGACTGAAGGAGTTGGGGCTGTTCAGTCTGGAGAAGAGAAGGCTCCGAGGTGACCTCATTGTGGCCTTCCAGTATCTGAAGGGGGCTACAGGAAGGCTGGGGAGGGACTTCTTAGGACATCAGGTAGTGATAGGACTAGGGGGAAAGGAATGAAGCTGGAGGTGGGAAGATTCAGGCTGGAGGTGAGGAGGAAGTTCTTCCCCATGAGAGTGGTGAAGCCCTGGAATGGGTTGTCCAGGGGTTGGTTGAGACCCCATCCCTGGAGGTGTTTAAGCCCAGGCTGGATGAGGCTCTGGCCAGGCTGCTCTAGTGTGGGGTGTCCCTGCCCATGGCAGGGGGTTGGAACTAGCTGATCCTTGTGGTCCCTTCCAACCCTGACTGATACTATGGTACTATGATACAAGCTCTCTGGGCAGCCTGATCCAGGGCTCTGTGACCCTCACAGTGAAGAAGTTCCTCCTCATGTTGAGGTGGAACCTCCTGTGCTGGAGTTTCTATCCATTGCCCCTTGTCCTATCCCAGGGTGCAGCTGAGCAGAGCCTGTCCCCTCCCTCCTGCCCCCAGCCCTCACATATTTAGAAACATTTATTAAATCCCCTCTCAGTCTTCTCCTCTCCAGACCAAGCAGCCCCAGAGCTCTCAGCCTCTCCTCCCCAGGCAATGCTGCAGTCCCTTCAACATCCTTGTATCCCTCTGCTGGACTCTCTCCAGCAGATCCCTGTCCCTCCTGAACTAGGAAGCCCAGAACTGGATGCAATATTCCAGGTGAGGTCTCACCAGGGCAGAGTAGAGGGGGAGGAGAACCTGCCTGGATCTGGTGCATGAAGGAATTGAAGTTCTCTGAAGACAACTGAATGAAGCAATCCTCACACAGCTGCAGAGACTTCACTGCTGGTAATACTCTGGGGTTTGCTGCCAGTTTATAGTCTTCACAATTCACTCTCCAGTTTTTCTGTTCCTGGGGTAGCTTTGTTCTGTAGATGTCAAAAAGCTTCATGTAGAACCTGCCCCTTGTTTCCCAGCTGAGTGTCCCTGACATTGGCTTGCTGGCCCCAGGGATGGGAGTTTGAGGAGGGATAGCCTTGGCTGTTTAGATTGGACATTAGGGACAAGTTCTGCACCATGAGGGTGGTGGAGCACTGGAGCAGGTTGCCTAGAGAGGTGGTTGAGGCCCCATCCCACGGCTTAGCAGTCATGAGGTGTTGGGTGACAGGTTGGACTCGGTGATCTTTGAGGTCTCTTCCAGCCTTATTCTATGATTCTAAGCTTTTCTTAACATTGAGGTGGAACCTCCTGTGTCCCCATTTGTGTCCATTACCCCTTGTCCTATCACTGGAACCACTGAAAAGAGCCTGCCCCCTTCTTCTCACATGTCTCCAAGGGGACTCTGTGATGTTGACCACAACCCTCTGAGCTCTGTTGTTCAGCCAGGTCTCTATCCATCTCACTGTCCACTCTTCTAACCCACACTTCTTCAGCTTGTCTACAAGGGTGTTATGGGAGACAGTGTCAAAAGCCTTGATAGTCAAAGTAGACAACATCCATTGCTCTCCTTGCAGCCACAGGAGGTGGTGGAGTCACCATCACTGGAGGTGTTTAGGAAGAGCCTGGATGAGGCACTTGGTGCCATGGTTTAGTTGCTCAGATGGTGCTGGGTGATAGGTTGGACTCCATGATCTCTGAGGTCTTTTCCAACCTGGTTAATTCTATTCTATTCTATTCTACTCTATTCTATTCTATTCTATTCTATTCTATTCTATTCTATTCTATTCTTCTATTCTATTCTATTCTATTCTATTCTATTCTATTCTATTCTATTCTATTCTATTCTATTCTATTCTGTTCTGTTCTGTTCTGTTCTGTTCTGT
The DNA here is from genome assembly GCA_033816785.1 of Picus viridis. Taxonomy (NCBI): domain Eukaryota; kingdom Metazoa; phylum Chordata; class Aves; order Piciformes; family Picidae; genus Picus; species Picus viridis. The sequence goes on from CM066571.1 coordinate 14,599,546, forward strand.
TCTGATCTGTTCTATTCAATCATAGAAGGCTATCAGAATAGTCAAACATGATTTCCCCTTGGCAAATCCATGCTGGCTGCTCCTGATAACCTTCTTTTCTTCCATGTGCTGATTTATTTCTTGCCTTTCCATCATGCAGTCATTCACTCCAAAATCTCTTCCCTAGGTAAAAGGGGAACACCTTTGGGGACTCCACACAATCCTGAAAACCTGAACTATCTTCCTGAGTTAGTAGAGAGCCTGAAACAGTGGTCCTGAGGATGTGGACTCCCTCAAACTGCCTCGAGTCCAACAATGAAACCTCATAAATTCCCTGTCAGCATCATGATTAATTGTGCTATTGTGCACATGAAAAGGAAGAGCATGGACACAGTCAGGGGGACATGCACAAGCAGTCACAGCTGCATGTGGAGCTGGGACCCCTTTTGGTTTCTTGAGCAGATGTGCTTAGCATACCAGCAGCCCTGGTGGGAATATCTTGATTTGCTTTCGCTGTGTTTTCACCTATGGCACGAGCAAAGCACAGAGTCCAGCCCAGCACACAACAAAAGGGATCAAAATCTCAGAGACACATGCCAAGATAACCCCAGAAATATCAAGAGCAGTTGGCACACACATATTGGCAAAGCCCTCTGTTGTCCAGCTAGCACAGCAACATCCTGGGATGAATTCACAATGTTAGGGGCTGGAAGGGACCTTGAGAGATCATCCAGCCCAACCTCCCTGCCAGAGCAGGAGCACCTAGAGCAGGGCACGCAGGAATGCATCCAGGCAGCTCTTGAATATCTCCAGGGAAGTACAGAAGTTTTTCCTATTGTCCAGTTCAAACCAGCCCTGGTGCAACTTGAGGCCATTTCCTCTCATCCTGTCACTCACTACTAGGGAGAAGAGCCCAACCTCCACCTGGCTCCAACCTCTTTTCAGGGAGCTGTAGAGAGCAATGAGGTCTCTCCTCAGCCTCCTCTTCTCCACACTAAACACCCCCGTTCCCTCAGATGCTCCTCCCCTGCCCTGTTCTCCAGACCCTTCCCCGGCTTCATTGTCCTTCTCTGGACCTGCTCTAGCACCTCAATGTCCTTCTTGGAGTGAGGGACCCCAAACTGAACCCAGTACTCATGTCATGGCCTCACCAGTGCTAAATAGAAGAGGATAACTTCTGCCCTGCTCCTGCTGGCCACACTATTGCTGATCCAGGCCAGGCTGCTGGTGGCCTTCTTGGCCACTTGGCCACCCCCTGGCTCATCTTCAGCTGCTGCAAACCAGCACCCCCAGGTCCTTCTCTGATGAGCAGTTTCCAGCCCCTCTGCCCCAAGCCTGGAGAGTTCCTGGGGTTTTGTGCCCCAGGCACAGGACTCATCACCTGGCCTTGTTGAAGCCCATACAATTGGCTGTTGCCCATCAATCCAGCCTGGCCAGGTCCCTGCAGAGCCCTCCTATCCTCCAGTAGATCAACACTCCCACCTAACTTGGTGTCATCTGCAAACTTCCTGAGGTTGCTCTCAACCTCCTCGTCCAGATCACCAGCAAACAGCCATGCACTGCACGGTTCTATACTGACATATATTTGCTGCTTGATGGTGTCACCCCTTCCCTCAGGAAAAGTTCTCATCTAATGGCCTCAGACTCTGAAGGGGAAGTTTAGGTTGGATATTAGGAAAGATATCTTTTCCTGCAGGAGTTGTGAGGCATTGGAACAGGCTGCCTGGGGAGGTAGTGGAGTCACTGTCCTTCAAGGTGTTGAAGAAACCTGTGGCCATGTGTGACCGGCACTTGGGACCATGGTTTAATGGCCACGGTGGTGTTAGGTTGATGGTTGGACTCAAAGATCTTGGAGTTCTCTTCCAACCAAAATAATTCTGTGATTCTCTGATTCTAGTCTGTGATCCCAGGGGGCAAAGAGCTTCCCACAGTGTCAGCTCCCGCTGTGATTTCTGCACCGGCACACTCCCATGTTTTTTGAAGCCAAGAGGCTTCTTGGCACAGGAAAAAACACCTCTGGGTGACAGGAGGGCTAAGCTTCCTGTTAGCTACCCCTTTACTGGCCATTCAGCATGGAACAACAGGCTCTGAGCCAAAGCACAGGTTGGATGTTTTGCAGCACAGGGCAGCAGTAGTTTGTGCAGACTCAGCAAGCTTCTGCTTTACCTCTCTCTGATGGAAGTGTTTCGCCTGGGGAAGAGGAGACTCAGGGGAGGCCTTATTGCTCTCTACAGCTACCTGAAGGGAGGTTGTAGCCAGGTGGGGGTTGGTCTCTCCTCCCAGGCAAGCAGCACCAGAACAAGAGGACACCATCTCAAGCTGTGCCAGGAGAGGTTTAGGCTGGAGGTGAGGAGAAAGTTCTTCCCAGCAAGAGGGATTGGCCATTGGAATGTGCTGCCCAGGGAGGTGGTGGATTCCCCATCCTTGGAGGTGTTCAAGAGGGGATTGGATGTGGCACTTGGAGCCATGGTTTAGTTAGTCATGAGGTGTTGGGTGACAGGTTGGACTGGATGATCTCTGAGGTCTTTTCCAACCTTATTGATTCTATGATTCCATTAACTCCTCTGCTGGCTAAGGAGGAGCCCCAGCTCAATCCCCACAGTGGTTCTGAAGTGGGACAGGACAACACACACAGAAGCTTTCCTGAGGTCAGAGCCCATTTGTTTTGCTGTGTAAGTACCTCTGGTATGCTGGGGGAGCTTCAGGGTGCAATGCTTTTAATGTGTGCAGAGAAATGTTCAGGTGTGGGCTGCTCCTCTTTCACCTTTCCTTTTCATATCCACCTAAGGAGTCAGCCCAATCTACACAGCAACTTTCCTGAAATTACCAGGGCAAAGACCTTCCCAGCTAAGATAAGTCTCCTGCCAGCTGTTCTGATTCAATACAGGAAACAAAACCTGCTCATACTCACATGTACAAATTCAGAGGGCTGCTGGAATGAAGGTATAGAGTGTAGATCATATGCACATTTTCTCCTGCCTGCTTTATGCTGTCCACAGGGCAGGACCATATGTTCTACATTAGAGAGGCAGTAACTGTGCTTCTGCAAAAACACAGCATCCCATAGCCCATATTCAATTAAAAATATGTGCTGTGCATGCCTGCTTGCCACAGGCAATGTCTTCTAACAGCTGGCTGAGACAGGGGTACTGGGACTGTTTAGTCTGGAGAAGAGGAGGCAGAGGGAGACTTCTTTACTTTCTGCAAGAAGGTTGCAGTGAGGTGGAGTTTGGTCTCTTCTCCCTAGTCTCAGGTGATAGGGAAAGGAAATGGCCTGGAACTGAGTCAGGGGAGGGTTAGGTTGGAGATTAGGGAAAATTTCTTTGCTGCAAGAGTAGGCTGCCCAGGGAAGTGGTGGAGTCCCCGTGCCTGGAGGTGTTCAAGAAATGTGTGGCCATGGTGCTTTGGGACATGATTTAATGGCTGTGGGGCTGTTGGGTTGAGAGTTGGACTTGGTGATATTAGGGGGATTTTTTAATCAAAACAATTCTTTGATTCTGTAAAGCGCTGAGGAGGAGAGTAAAAGTTTCTGTCTAGCTTGAGACCACCTGAAAGTGAGGAGACTCAAGCATTTCCCAGGCAACCAGCACCAGAACAGCAGGACACAGTCTCAAGCTGCACCAGGGAAAGTTTAGGCTGGAGGTGAGGAGAAAGTTCTTCCCAGAGAGAGTTGTTAGCCATTGGGATGTGCTGCCCAGGGAGGTGGTGGAGTCACCATCCCTGGAGGTGTTCAAGAGGGGATTGGACGCGGCACTTGGTGCCATGGTTTAGTCATGAGGTCTGTGGTGACAGGTTGGATTTGATGATCTTTGAGGTCTCTTCCAACCTTGGTGATTCTGTGATCCTGTGATTTAACAGGCTCTCTGGCCAGGCTGTGATATCAGCATCTGACCACATCCTCATTAGAGCATTTTATGCTGACACTTGTTAGATGGCTACCTGCTGTGTGCAAGACAGAGTCAAAGAAGTCTTGATAGGTTGGAAAGGTGGAAGCTGTGATGAGAAGGGGAGGCAGAAACAAAGAAGGCTTTTCTTCTTGACAAACTGGCAAGCTGCAAGGATGAAAGACTGACCTGGCAAAGGCTGTAAAGTTGAGGAGCTCCCATTTCAGGGGTGGGATGTTGTCATGCCAGGCCTTTTATTCCACATGTTTGCTGGAGCTTAGGGGCATGTAACACACTTGTGAAGACTTTACCAGAGTGTTGATGCAATAATCTGTCAGTAACCAAGTGATTTGTTTTTCCTCTGGACATTGATTGAAGAAATTCTTATTACATTTTATAGCTTGCTTGGCCTTGCTATGAGAGTCAAGACATAAATTGGGCTATAAATTGGCCTGTGTCAGAATCTGCGTTGAAGTGACATCAAGTACGTGTCATGATTGGTTGGGCAGTGACTGGCTGGAGAGCAGCCCTGAGGAGAGAGACTTGGGGGTGCTGGTGGAGGAGAAGCTCAACAGGAGGTCTCAGTGTGCACTTGCAGCCCAGAAAGCAAATCAGCTCCTGGGCTGCATCAGGAGAAGTGTGGCCAGCAGGGCAAGGGAGGGGATTCTCCCCCTCTGCTCAGCCCTGGGGAGACCCCACCTGGAGTACTGCCTCCAGTTCTGGAGCCCCTATGACAAGAGGGATCTGGAGGTGCTGGAAGGTGTCCAGAGCAGGGCCAGGAGGATGAGCAGAGGGCTGGAGCACCTCTCCTGTGAGGACAGACTGAAGGAGTTGGGGCTGTTCAGTCTGGAGAAGAGAAGGCTCCAAGGTGACCTCATTGTGGCCTTCCAGTATCTGAAGGGGGCTACAGGAAGGCTGGGGAGGGACTGCTCAGGACATCAGGCAGTGATAGGACTAGGGGGAATGGAATGAATCTGGAGGTGGGGAGATTCAGGCTGTAGGTGAGGAGGAAGTTCTTCCCCATGAGAGTGGTGAAGCCCTGGAATGGGTTGTGCAGGGAGGTGGTTGAGGCCCCATCCCTGGAGGTGTTTAAGCCCAGGCTGGATGAGGCTCTGGCCAGCCTGATCTAGTGTGGCGTGTCCTTGCCCATGGCAGGGGGTTTGGAACTAGCTGATCCTTGTGGTCCCTTCCAACCCTGACTGATTCTATGACACTATGATGCTGGCGTTGCAAGCCACCAGCAGGCCCCCAGCGCTGGCTGTCAGCTCGGTCAGACGCCGGCCCCCTCGCGCCTCTGCCTCGTGGCTCCGGCCAGCAGCTCCGGGGACGTCTGCGGAGGGATCTCCTGAGCCCAGCCCGGAGAACGCTGCAGCGAGCCAATAAATTCTGTCTGCAGGACCAAATTGATTTGCCTCAGCTTATTGCAAAGTAACAATCTCCACTGCGAGCCTGGCAGGTATATGCATATAAATAAAAATTGACACCCAAAAAAACTAGAGAGAGAGAGAGACTGAGAGGAAAAGAGAGCATACATAACTGAGATATATTTATCCCACAAGCAAGGCAAGACTTGATAATTCATGAGTGGCAAAGATGCAGTTGAGTTATGGAGATCTTCCCTCTGGAGTCAAATAAATATCACGTCTGGACTCAGCCCATTATATAGCATGATTAATAGAAGGGAAGGCTTCCAGTAGGCTGGGTTTGGTTTGAAACATTTGGAGGGAGGCTGTGTTCTGCTCCTCACTGACAAACTATCAACCACATCCTCATGGTGATTTGGGCTTGGAAGGCTACATTTTGGTAACAGCGATTTTTTTATGGGAGGGAGAATTTCAGAATGGAATAGGGTAGGGTAGGGTAGGGTAGGGTAGGGTAGGGTAGGGTAGGGTAGGGTAGGGTAGGGTAGGGTAGGGTAGGGTAGGGTAGGGTAGCATAGGACAGGATAGAATAGAATAGAATAGAATAGAATAGAATAGAATAGAATAGAATAGAATAGAATAGAATAGAATAGGACAGAATAGAATAGAATAGAATAGAATAGAATAGAATAGAATAGAATAGAATAGGATAGGATACAATAGAATAGGATAGGATAGAATAGAATAGAATAGAATAGAATAGAATAGAATAGAATAGAATAGAATAGAATAGGATAGAATAGAATAGAATAGAATAGAATAGGATAGAATAGGATAGGATAGGATAGGATAGGATAGGATAGGGTAGAATAGGATAGGGTAGAATAGGATAGAATAGAATAGAATAGAATAGAATAGAATAGAATAGAATAGAATAGAATAGAATAGAATAGAACAGGATAGGATAGAATAGAATAGAATAGAATAGAACAGGATAGGATAGAATAGAATAGAATAGAATAGAATAGAATAGAATAGAATAGAATAGAACAGGATAGAATAGAATAGAATAGAATAGAATAGAATAGAATAGAATAGAATAGAATAGAATAGAATAGAATAGAATAGAATAGAACAGGATAGGATAGAATAGAATAGAATAGAATAGAATAGAATAGAATAGGACAGGATAGGACAGGATAGAATAGAATAGGATAGAATAGAATAGAATAGAATAGAATAGAATAGAATAGAATAGAATAGAATAGAATAGAATAGAATAGAATAGAATAGAATAGAACAGGATAGGGTAGGATAGGATAGGATAGGGTAGGATAGGATAGGGTAGGATAGGATAGGGTAGGGTAGGATAGGATAGGATAGGATAGGATAGGATAGGATAGGATAGGATAGGATAGGATAGGATAGATAGGATAGGATAGGATAGGATAGAATTAATCAGGTTGGGGGCCCAGAAATGGACATCTAATCAACTAGTCAACTACCCATGTAGCTGCTCATCTAATCAATTAACCAAAAAGGTGCCTCATAGAGTGCTACAGATTTTGTGTTACACTAAGTTATGCTCCAGCTCTCTGATAAAGACTGATCCACTCACCTGCAACTAGACAAACTCCAATTTCTAACAGGAATAAGTTTGATCTCTCATTGAAGTGTCATAAACACAAAGCTGGGGAAGAGTCTGGAGCACAGCCCTGTGAGGAGAGGCTGAGGGAGCTGGGGTTGCTTAGCCTGGAGAAGAGGAGGCTCAGGGGAGACCTTCTTGCTCTCTCCAACTGCCTGAAGGGAGGTTGTGGCCAGGTGGGGGTTGGTCTCTTCTCACAGGCAAGCAGCACCAGGACAAGAGGACACAGTCTCAAGCTGTGCCAGGGTAAGTTTAGGCTGGAGGTGAGGAGAAATTTCTTCCTAGAAAGAGAGCTTGGCCATTGGAATGTGCTGCCCAGGGAGGTGGTGAAGTCACCATCCCTGGAGGTGTTCATAAAAGGATTGGATGTGGCACTTGGAGCCATGGTTTAGTTAGTCATGAGGTGTTGGGTGACAGGTTGGACTTGATGATCTCTGAGGTCTTTTCCAACCTTATTGATTCTATGATTCTATGAGCAGCTACATGGTTGGTTAATTAAACAAGCAGCTACCTGGTTAGTTGATTACATGAGCAGCTATATGAGTAGTTGATTACATGAGTAGCCCCTTGACTAGTTGTTTTAGTTGAACAGCTCCATGTCTAGTTGATTTTTGGATGAGCAGCTACATCACATTTAGGGTAAGTCAACTTTTGTCCTCCACCTTCACCACCACCATGAGGCCTGGCCAATTCCATTTCACTCTGCATTTTGCAGTATCTTGAGTTCATAGAACTATAGAATCATAGAATTTAGCTTCAATGAACTGCCTATTAGCTTGCTGCTCTGTATGGAAGCTGATAGAATCATAGAGTTGTTAGGGTTGGAAGGGACCTCAAGGATCATCCACTTCCAACCCCCTGCCATGGCCAGGGACACCTCACACTGCAGCAGGTTGCTCACAGCCACATCCAGCCTGGCTGCAAACACCTCCAGGCAGGAGGCTTCCACCACCTCCCTGGGCAACCTGTGCCAGGCTCTCACCACCCACATGGGGATCAACTTCTTCCTAACATCCAATCTGAATCTGCCCAATTCTACCTTTATTTCCATCCCCCCAGTCCTATCACTCCCTGACACCCTCAGAAGTCCCTCCCCAGCTTTCTTGTAGCCCCCTTCAGATACTGGAAGGCCACAATTAGGTCTCCTTGGAGCCTTCTCCTCACCAGACTGCACAGCTCCAACTCTCTCAGTCTGTCCTCATAGGAGAGATGTCAGCTCAGCAGCCCTCTTGCTAAGCTCTACAGGCACTGCAGGCAGGAGCCTCATCACCTCAGCTGGATCACCACCAGGCAACAGACTTCTCCTCCATGGCTTTGGGTACTCATCCGTGGAGACAGACAGTAGCCAAATGTGGAGTACCAAGCCATGGAAGGTGGCCTGGTGTTACTTTATGACTCTCTCTCTAAGTCAATATCTTTTTCTTGCTTAGATTTCAGCTATTCCATACCATGTAAATGTCAGCACTGTGAGCTACTTGCTTGTAACTGTAATAGAAAACTCCTGGTAATGTGCCTGTCCAGCAGTCCTAAATCATGAGCCCTTCCTGTGGGCCAAAACTCAGCCTCCTCACAAAACTGCCAAAACCTTCCTTTTTTCATTGCCAACACCAACAATGCCCTGAGGTTCTTTTAGTATAAAATTGGTAACATAGAGAAAACTGAAAATGTTGAGACAGCATTGAGGAGTAATTTTATTAACTCAAGAGAGTTGTATGACTGTCAGAAAGAGAAAAGAGCCAGACCTACAGAAATCCACGAGGAAATAAGAAACAAAGGGATAATGGCATGCACTGCAGAACTGGTTTCTGTTCACTTAGTTCATTAGAAAAAGCTCTTTTGTTTGTTTATTTATTTATTTATTTTAATTGGAGTCCATCAGACCAGGGAAGAACCACCCCAGAACTTCCCTCAGCAGCGGACTGGACTTTGCCTGCAGGTCTGAGAAGGGCGCGGCGAACGACGTACGCAGCCGAAATGTGCCACACGGTAAGCTGCTGGAAGGGGAAATGCAGCTGGATATTTATGCTCCTCGAAGTTTTGTGCGACACCTAAGGAGTGAGGGACTTGTTTGTCATCTCTTTGATGAGTCAGAAGGAATTCCAGAGCAGAGAGGCACCTTGAATCCACTGTAAATCCTCTGCCTTGTTATCTTTCAGGGATCTGCAGGGCTGCAGCAGAGGAGGTGTTAGCTTTGTTTTACTGTTTGCACAGCTGCAGGAATTCTGCCTGTGCCCACAAACCTGCCTCTGTCGAAGGGTCTTCAGGGCTGCCATGCCAAAAGCCAGCTCAGGGCAGGAAAGCCAAAACACAAAACCCTTCCAGGAAAAAGTGACTCCTGCAAACCCTTAATAAGAGCTTCTTGTAGAAATCAGCTTCTTGTGCCTTGTTGATAACGATCTGAAGTCATTGCTGGAAGAGGGACACTGAAAAACAGCTCTGGCTTTTGGTGCCTGGCTCCCCTGCTGTGCTCCCCCTCCTCTCCCTTCCTAAGCACACTTTAAATTGGTTTGGATATGCAAGTTGCTCTACAGGACCGAGCTTTTGCTGTTTGAACAGGATCAGGATCGTGCAGATAGAACATTCCAGCTGTTCCACATCATCTCCTGTTATTATTTTGCACCTGTAACAGGGAAATTCTCTTAATTCTGACAGAAGAAGTAAAAAAAATGGAAAATGGAAGAAGAGGCAGACAAAATGTTAGGGTAGCATTTTATATTACTTGTTTTGTTTTGGGCTTGGTTTTGGCTTGTTTGGGTCATTTTGGGGTGGAGGGGGGTTGTGTTTGGTTTGGGTTTGTTGGTTCGTTTTTGGTCCATGTTAGCAAACAAAGGAGTTGCCTCTACTTCATGTTTCCTTAAATTAACTGTGACTGAGAGATGAGCAACCCAGGTCAGAACTCAGTTACAAGATTCATTGCAAGAACGTCTCTGATTTGTGTTCAAGAGGCTGAGGCTTAAATACTGGCAGAAAACTGAGCGAAGGCCTCAGTATGTTCCTTTGCTAAGCTTTTGAAACCTACTCTGTGTCCTTTGCTCTAATGAAAATTTGTCCTAAGCCAGAACATCTGGACAAACAAAGGAGTGAGCAGACTTTCTCAATCTGTGGTGTCCACAGCAAAGAGCAGCGCTGTCATCAAGCTGGCTCTTGCTCCTTCGTTCTGATCCACACTGCCTCAACCCACCTTAGTGCTGCCAGGAACCCTGTGCTGTCTGGGCATCATGATCGGCCCAAGTCACCTTTCCTCTGGATGAGGAAGGGACTGGAACATCTGTCTGATGAGGAAAGACTGAGAGCCCTGGGGAGGCTGAGAGGGGATCTGATCAATGGTTATAAAAGGGGGTGTCAGGAAGGGGCCAGGCTCTTTTCACTGCTGTCCTGTGATAGGACATGTGGCAATGGACGCAAACTGGAACCCTGGAAGTTCCACCTCAACATGAGGACAAACCTCTTTGCTGTGAGGGTGCTGGAGCCCTGGAGCAGGCTGCCCAGAGAGGTTGTGGAGTCTCCTCCTCTGGAGACTCCTAAGACCCATCTGGATGTGTTCCTGTGTGACCTGCCCTAGGTGATCCTGCTCTGGCAAGGGGTTGGACTTGATCTTCAGAGGCTCTTTCTAACCCCTACCATTCCACAATTCTATGTCTCCCACTGCTTTAGCTGATGAGAAATACTGCAAGCAGAAAGTTTAAGGACCTGGGCTGATGTAGATGATTCCACTTAACATCTGAATAGGCTCTGCAAGTATGATCTGTCACCAGCCTTTCATATCACAAGTTTGGCATCAAGCTCTATAATGCTTTGCAATGATTCTGTTGACTTCTCTGCAGGAAACAAATTTCCTTTAAGAACTATTAAAATTATAAAAGTGGTAAATAGCCAACAGTTCACTTTGTAAAACCCCATATTGAGTTCTTTGTTCATCTGTCAAGTTCAAACGTTATAGATCAACACGTTCCATGGCGCTTGCCTGCTTCAAATGACCTATAAGAAACTAACAGATGGCAGGGGAGTTGGAACTGGAAGAGAGCAGGAGTAGGGAAGTCATTCTGCCCTGTACTCAGCACTGGTTAGGCCACACTTTGAGTCCTGTGTCCAGTTCTGGGCCCCTCAATTCAAGAAAGCTGTTGAGATGCTGGAAGGTGTCCAGAGAAGGGCAACAAGGCTGGGGAGGGGTCTGGAGCACAGTCCTGTGAGGAGAGGCTGAGGGAGCTGGGGTTGCTTAGCCTGGAGAAGAGGAGGCTCAGGGGAGACCTTCTTGCTCTCTCCAACTCCCTGAAGGGAGGTTGTAGCCAGGTGGGGGTTGGTCTTTTCTCCCAGGGAAGCAGCACCAGAACAAGAGCACACAGTCTCAAGCTGTGCCAGGGGAAGATTAGGCTGGAGGTGAGGAGAAAGTTCTTCCTAGAAAGAGAGATTGGCCATTGGGATGTGCTGCCCAGGGAGGTGGTGGAGTCACCATCCCTGGAAGTGTTTAAAATAAGACTGGATGAGGCACTTAGTGATTTAGTGATAGGTTGGACTTGATGATCTCTGAGGTCTTTTCCAACCTGGTTAAATCTGTATTCTGTATCATTAAGATCCCTTCCAACTCAAACCACTCTATCATTCTGTGATTCTATGATTTTCTGAAATATGCCTAACCAAAATGCATGCTGTGGGCAACAAGGCTTAAAGTTTGCCTTAATGTTTGTGTTAAGGGAAGGAGAGAGCAACTGAAGAAAAAAATTGCCAGGTCAGTTGACCATTTTTCACTGAAGAGCTTGAAAGAAAGAAGCATCACTTGTCAGGCAGGAAGGAACAGCCTCTGCTCAGTTAACTCTGTGACAGGACAAGGGGCAATGGATATAAACTCCAGCACCGGAGGTTCCACCTCAACATGAGGAGGAACTTCTTCACTGTGAGGGTCACAGAGCCCTGGAGCAGGCTGCCCAGAGAGGTTGTGGAGTCTCCTTCTCTGGAGCCTTTCAAGCCCCATCTGGATGTGTTCCTGTGTTACCTGTGCTGGATTCTGTGGTCCCACTCTGGCAGGGGGGTTGGGCTGGAAGATTTCCAGAGGTCCCTTCCAACGCCTAACATCCTGTGAGCCTGTAAAAACAACTCTGTGACTTTGTGATCAGGTCTGTGGTGATCCATGTTGGATGAATCAAAGAAGCAGCAAAGATATTTGGACCAAAGGATGCAATGAAACCTGTAAGACCTAGCTTTGTCCACAGGGACCTCAGAGCAAGGTCTTATTTCACAGTATCACAGTATCGCCAAGGCTGGAAGAGATCATCGAGTCCAACCTGTCACCACAGACCTCATGACTAGACCATGGCACCAAGTGCCACATCCAGTCCCCTCTTGAACCCCTCCAGGGATGGTGACTCCACCACCTCCCTGGGCAGCACATTCCAATGGCGAATGACTCTCTCGGTGAAGAATTTTCTCCTCACCTCCAGCCTAAACCTCCCCTGGTGCAGCTTGAGACTGTGTCCCCTTGTTCTGGTGCTGGTTGCTAGAGAGAAGAGACCAACCCCTTCCTGGCTACAACCACCTTTCAGGTAGTTGTAGAGAGCAATGAGGTCTCCCCTGAGCCTCCTCTTCTCCAGGCTAAGCAACCCCAGCTCCCTCAGCCTCTCCTCACAGGGCTGTGCTCAAGGCCTCTCCCCAGCCTTGTTGCCCTTCTCTGGACACCTTCAAGTGTCTCGATGTCCTTCCTAAACTGAGGGGCCCAGAACTGGACACAGCACTCAAGGTGTGGCCTAACCAATGCAGAGTACAGGGCACAATGACTTCCCTGCTCCTGCTGGCCACACTATTCTTGATACAGGCCAGGATGCCATTGGCCTTCTTGGCCACCTGGGCACACTGCTGGCTCATGTTTAGGCAGCTGTCAACCAGCACCCCCTGGTCCCTCTCTGTCTGGCAGCTCTCAGCCACTCTGACCCCAGCCTGTAGCTCTGCCTGGGGTTGCTGTGGTCAAAGTGCAGCACCTGGCACTTGGATTTGTCGAATGCCATCCTGTTGGCCTCTGCCCATCTGTCCATTCAGTCGAGGTCCCTCTGAAGAGCCCTTCTGCCCTCTAACAGAACAACATCTGCTCCCAACTTGGTGTCACCTGCAAATTTGCTGATGACTGTCTCAATCCCCTCATCCAGATCATCAATGAAGATGTTAAAGAGCATGGGGCCCAGCACTGATGCCTGGGGGACGCCATGAGCTCTTTAATTTTGAGATGTAAAGCAGGGACATAAGCATGGTACCTGGCCCTTTGCTGGGCATATCCTCATTTTGGCCAGTTTAAAGCTGGAACCCAGCGCATTAGGCTTGAAGGGGTTGTGTATGTGTGGTTTAATATGCATTTAATACAGCTCCTGGGAAAGCTAATGGAGCTGCCTTGGGGAGCTGAGCAGCCTCCCAGTGCGCTCTGCATAAATCTTCTTTAGCTGCAGGTGAACACAAAGTTATGTTAAGTGCGGCAGGGAAGGTAACAGCTGCTGAATCCCTTTTGCTGGCCTACAGAGAATTGCTCCTGCATGTAACCAGCTGATTGGTGATTTCTTAACCTCTTCTAACCTGTAAAAATAAGAGGGAAAAATTGAAGCTTGGGGCAGGGGTTGGGGGGAGGAGAAGAATTTCTCTCCTAGTAGAATTTTCCTCTTATTCACCAAGGACAGAGGGTTAGAAAAATAATTTGGAAAGAAATTCAGCTAGCAAATGGCCAGGACACCACAAGTGCAGTTTTATAAGGCTCTTTCTTCTTACTTTTATTCTTCATTTTATTTTATTATTATTTTTTTTCCCCCCCTCCCTTGAAAAAGATAACTTGGTTTTATACTTTACTGTCTTATTAACAGAATGCATTTTGGAAGCCTGCCACTGTTAACAGCATCAGAAGGATTTAGGGCTGCTGAAATACACTTGAAGATTTAATTCTGCTGACTTCAGCTCCGATCTGAAGTAAAAACTGTAACCATAGATTAAATGTTTAGCGCCAGATATTGCAATTGCTGCTGCTTGCCGTAAATCCTTGTGTCTATTGCTGTTTCAGACAGCTCTCCACGGGCCCTCGGCAGTGCATGCAGCACAATGCTGGCGTTGTATAAGGCTCTTCACCAGGGGCCAATTCTTGAAGTCCTCTCTCCATCCTTCCTCATAAAACTCCCAGTTACCCGAGTGAGAACCTTGAGATGGGGCAGTGCGAGGCTGTCCCATGGACTCACAGTCCCCCAGGCAACCTTGTGAAAAGCAGGAGGCTTTTTGCAATGCCTGAGCTTCGCCTTCCAAAAGAGTATTCAAGGATGGGGATAGAATGGAATGGAATGGAATGGAATGGAATGGAATGGAATGGAATGGAATGGAATGGAATGGAATAGAATAGAATAGAATAGAATAGAATAGAATAGAATAGAATAGAATAGAATAGAATAGAATAGAATAGAATAGAATAGAATAGAATGGGATGGGATGGGATGGGATGGGATGGGATGGGATGGGATGGGATGGGATGGGATGGGATGGGATGGGATGGAATGGAATGGAATGGAATGGAATAGAATAGAATGGAATAGACTAGACTGGAATAGAATAGAATAGAATAGAATAGAATAGAATAGAATAGAATAGAATAGAAGTAGAATAGAATAGAATAGAATGGAATGGAATGGAATAGAATAGAATAGAATAGAATAGAATAGAATAGAATAGAATAGAATAGAATAGAATAGAATAGAATAGAATAGAATAGACCAGGTTGGAAGAGACCTTCAAGATCACCGCATCCAACCTATCATCCAACACCACCTAATCAACTAAACCATGGCACCAAGCACCCCATCAAGTCTCCTCCTAAACGCCTCCAATGATGGTGACTCCACCACCTCCCCAGGCAGCACATTCCAATGGCCAATCACTCTCTCTGTGTAGAATTTCTCTCCTCAGACTTCAGTAATCTCCTGGGAGAGCCAACTAGTCAAAGCAAACAATCGATACAAAATTAGATTGTCACGATGAAAATTACCTAATGTGGTCATTCATAGACTACAATACCTGGTTAAAAGTTTAAGGGCTACCTCCTTCTCTTAGTTCTAATTTTATAGGTCCCTGTAGACTCCTCCTTTGGACTTCAGCAGCCACTGCCATTTTAATCTTTTTAATGTGGTCACCTGATTTCCACACGGGGTCCACTTTCTCATAGCGAGCACTTCTCCACTCAATGCTTTTTTGCACTCAAATAAAGTGATAATAAGAATCCATTTCCACAGTCCCTGGTCCAAAACTGGTGCCTGTCTTCCCTGACCTTGGGGGAGATTTATTGTACTGCAAATCTCAGCACATCAGCTGAGACTTTTTTTTCTCTCTCTACTACTAAAGTTGTAATGAGCATAAGCCAAAATATTTTCAATGTGCATAAGCCAAAATATTTTCAATGAGTATAAGCCAAAATATTTTCATAGTACCAACCCCAGTGACATGTGAGGAGATGCTGGCACCCTCTATTTTCTATTGGATAAATAACATACAGTAAAACCAAGGCTAAGAAGATGGCATGAACTATAAGCGGGGGGAGGGGAGGGGAAGCCCCCATCCTCTGGTGTTCCCACACCAACACCATGGCCACATGGAGAGATTGAGATGAAAGGCACTGAGGTATAAGCCTTTGCCTGCAGCCCCAGGTGGTGGCTTGATGCTGAAGTTGTTATGCCTTCAAGTTGAGGAAAATGCAAAACTAGGTAAGAATGTTGAGTGGAAGGCCAGGAGTACCACCCCAACCCAGGTAGTCTATCAATCAAGTTAAAATTCTTCCCTCAACTTGCTGGATGTCTGTATTTCACTTATGAAAAAAATTGGAATGGAATGGAATGGAATGGAATGGAATGGAATGGAATGGAATGGAATGGAATAGAATAGAATAGAATAGAATAGAATAGAATAGAATAGAATAGAATAGAATAGAATAGAATAGAATAGAACAGAACCATCCAACCCATCATCCAACACCACCTAATCAACTAAACCATGCAACCAAGCACTCTATTAAGTCTCCTCCTAAACACCTCCAATGATGGTGAGTCCACCATCTACCTGGGCAAACCTGGCTTGTGCTGGAAGATCTGGTTCAAGACAGGTTGGACTTGATGAACTCAAAGTTCTCTTCCAACCTGGTTAATTCTATTCTATTCTATTCTATTCTATTCTATTCTATTCTATTCTATTCTATTCTATTCTATTCTATTCTATCCTATCCTATTCCCATTCTATTCTATTCTATTCTATTCTATTCTATTCTATTCTATTCTATTCTATTCTGTTCTGTTCTATTCTATTCTATTCTATTCTAT
The DNA here is from genome assembly GCA_033816785.1 of Picus viridis. Lineage (NCBI taxonomy): Eukaryota > Metazoa > Chordata > Aves > Piciformes > Picidae > Picus > Picus viridis. The sequence continues at coordinate 14,615,732 of CM066571.1, forward strand.
TCTATTCTATTCTATTCTATTCTATTCATTCCATTCCATTCCATTCCATTCCATTCCATTCTATCCTATTCTATTCTATTCCATTCTATTCTCACCCTAAAAACAATAACAACAAAAAATCTCTACCCTGGTGGTTGGGAAGGATCAACTCAGGATCTGGCAAATTCAACTGAAACAAACTTTAATTTTGAGCTCTTGGAGCTTTGGCACAATGGTAGAGCCACAACCTGCTGCTGCTGCTGCTGCTGGATTATCTGTCCTCCTTGCATGCTCACATTCAGTTAGGCATTTCAAGTGGTTGCTTGTAGCCTTCTCAGACTCCATCTGCTCTTTTTTTTCCCCTGTTCCTTTTTTATTAGCATTATATAGGACCTGTATAGAATAAACCCATCAGACTCGCTTCCTATGTCCATGCCAGTCCCAAAGCATGCAGATAAAAGACGCTGCACGGCGAAGTGCTCAGCACAGCTCCAGTGTAGGAGGCGATCATTCCCTTTGTTCCTTTTCCCATGTGAGCAAACTAGTCTTTTATTAATTCTTTACCCTATCCCCATTTAGTCTGGCAGAGAGTGCCAGGGAGAAGCTGGGAATAGAATGCTTCCCTCCTTTGCCTTCCTTTGCGACAGGTCATATCAAATGGATATTGCACTGGGCGCAGACGGGGCGACGCTGCCATTCATCAGCTCCCCAAATTGGCTGCTTGGCAGACGGAATTATTTAAGTAAAACTGAAGTCATTTTCGAAATTGAAACTTAAGCTGTTTAGTGGCATAAGCCAAGAGCAGTTTTTCTTGGCCCCCCAACACTTCCTTGGCTCGCGCTGGCAGCTCAGCGATTTTCATTGCCGTCAATTAGCTCACTCTCCGTGGATGTGGGGAAGGGCTGGAGCAGCGCGGGGTCTTTGATGCAATTTGATGTCTACATATGGAGCAGCTGTTACTCCAGGAGTCTTGCAGTCACTTCCATTATAGGGAGAGGATTGATAGAGAGAGCAACTCAGGACCTGATGGGCCATTTTCTTCTGAGCTTCATGCAGAAGTGCCTTGGCAGAAAGCCGCCTGTGAGGGAATACCCCTCCAAACAAAGGCAACACAGGATGGCAAGGCCCTGCAAAGCAGCCCAGGGAACATGATATGTGCAGGAGCATGCTCCCTTCCTCCCCTGCTCCTCTCCTCCTGGGCGTTTAGCTGTTGGATGGAATGCAAATGACACTGACACAGGGTTTCGTCACACCACGTGGGGGATACTCAGGCTGATCCACTTGAAAATGAAAGGGTTTAGGAATCATACAATCACAGAATCATTTGGGTTGGAAGGGAACTTAAAGATCATCCAGTTCCAACCTTCCTTCCATGGGCAGGGACACCTCCCACTAGCCCAGGTTGCTCAAGATCTCATCCAGCCCGGCTTTGAACACCTCCAGGGAGGAGGCATCCACAACCTCCCTGGGCAACCTGTTCCAATGTCTCACCACCCTCACTGGAAAGAATTTCTTCCTAATCTGCTGTCTAATAATTACTCTATTACTATAAACCCTTGTCAAAAGTCCCTCCCCAGCTCTCCTGCAGCTCCTGCAGGTACTGGAAGGCTGCTCTAAGGTCTCCTTGGAGCCCTCGCCTCTCCAGGCTGAACAACCCCAAGTCTCCCAGCCTGTTCCCATAGGGGAAGTTCTTCAGCCCTCTGATCATCTTGGCCTCCTCTGGATCCATGCTGGTGGCTTGATGTCCTTCTTATGCTGGAGGCACCAGAATCTGATGTAGTACTGCAGGTTGGGTCTCATGAGAAGGAAAAGGGAGGAGGAAGGAGGAAGGAGGAAGGGAGAAGGAGAAGGAGAAGGAGAAGGAGAAGGAGAAGGAGAAGGAGAAGGAGAAGGAGAAGGAGAAGGAGAAGGAGAAGGAGAAGGAGAAGGAGAAGGAGAAGGAGAAGGAGAAGGAGAAGGAGAAGGAGAAGGAGAAGGAGAAGGAGAAGGAGAAGGAGAAGGAGAAGGAGAAGGAGAAGGAGAAGGAGAAGGAGAAGGAGAAGGAGAAGGAGAAGGAGAAGGAGAAGGAGAAGGAGAAGGAGGAGGAGGAGGAGGAGGAGGAGGAGGAGGAGGGGGAGGAGGAGGGGGAGGGAGGGAGGAGGGGAGGAGGAGGGGGAGGAGGAGGGGGAGGAGAAGGAGGAGGGGGAGGAGAAGGAGAAGGAGAAGGAGAAGGAGAAGGAGAAGGAGAAGGAGAAGGAGAAGGAGAAGGAGAAGGAGGAGGAGGAGGAGGAGGAGGAGGAGGAGGAGGAGGAGGAGGGGAGGAGGAGGAGGAGGGAGGAGGAGGAGGAGGAGGAGGAGGAGGAGGAGGAGGAGGAGGAGGAGGAGGAGGAGGAGGAGGAGGAGGAGGAGGAGGAGGAGGGGGAGGGGAAGGGGAAGGGGAAGGAGAAGGAGAAGGAGAAGGAGAAGGAGAAGGAGAAGGAGAAGGAGAAGGAGAAGGAGAAGGAGAAGGAGAAGGAGAAGGAGAAGGAGAAGGAGAAGGAGAAGGAGAAGGAGAAGGAGAAGGAGAAGGAGAAGGAGAAGGAGAAGGAGAAGGAGAAGGAGGAAGGTGCTTTGCCTTTAAGAGCCTCCTGCTATCAGACCACTCTTCTTTTGGGGTAGGATGAGCTATAAAATGTTTTCCCTTCAATATTTCTTTCAAGACAGCATGTATTCCACCTGTATTGATGCGCCAGAGGCTATCATTACCAGCAACTCAGGTAAACATCTTCAGCCAATTATTAACCTGTGATAGAAAGATAACATTTTTCTCCCTTTCTTGGTACCCTTTTCTCTGTTTTTTTTTTTTTTTTTTTTTGTCCTTAATACTTTCTGGGGAAATATCTGAGAGGCCTGGTTTTTCATCTCCTAATTTGGTCAGGAGGATAGGTTGAGAGTCTAAGACTGCTGCCCCAAATCCCAGCCCTTGGTTAAGTGTGATTGAAGTGGCAATTAAAACGTTATGCCAGGGCCTCAGTACAGGATGAGCTTCTGCCTCTCGTTTAGCACACCCACCCATTGCCCACTTTCAGGAAGGGCCTCATGGATGGCTTCAAAGAGCATTCAAGAATGATTTGACAAGTACCTGCTCGCTCTCATACATTGCCTCTGGCTTAATACCCATGGCACTGCCAGCTTGCTTGGTTAGTTTAGTCTCTAAGCAACCTTCCTTCTGGAGAAAGGCAGACCATGGACAAGGTGCCTGCTGTCTTCAGGAACCCTCAGGTGGTCAGAAAATGCCTTTGGTGAAAGCAGAAACCCTGTGCTCACTGCCAGGGCGCCTTGGGAAACCAGGACTTGCCCTCTTCATGGAGAATATTGATGAGCTGGACAAGGGGATCAACTCATTAAGTTTGCAGACCACACCAAGCTGGGAGGAAGTGTTGATCTGCTTGAGTGTGGGGAGGCTATGAAGGGAGGTGTAGACAAGCTGGGCTGATGGACCAAGACCAATTGTAGGAGTTTCAAGAAGACCAAATGTCAAGTTCTGCACTTGGATCACAACCTCATGAAGGCTCCAGGCTTGGGGCAGAGTGGATGGAAAGTTGCCCAACAGAGAATGACCTGGGGGTGTTAATTGACAGCTGGCTGAACATGAGCCACTGTATGCCCAGGTGGACAAGAAGGTCACCAGCAGCCTGGTCTGGGTTAGCAACAGTGTGAACAGCAGGAGCAGGGAGGTGATTATTCTCCTGTACTCATCACTGGTGAGGCCACAGTTTGAGTCCTGGGTTCAGTTTTGGAGCCCTCACTCCAAGAAGGACATTGAGGTGCTGGAGCAGGTCCAGAGAAGGGCAACAAAGATGGGGAAGGGTCTGGAGAACAGGCCTGGGGAGGAGCAGCTGAGGGAACTGGAGGTGTTTAGTGTGGAGGAGGCTGAGGGAGACCTCATTGCTCTCTGCAGCTCCCTAAAAATAGGTTGGAGCCAGGTGGGGGTTGGTCTCTTCTCCCTAGTCTCAGGTGACAGAAGGAGAGGAAATGGCCTGAAACTGTGTCAGGGGAGGGTTAGGTTGGAAAAATGTCTTTGCTGCAGGAGTGGGCAGGGCTTGGAACAGGCTGCTCAGGGGGATGCTGGAGTCACTGTGCCCAGAGGTGTTCAAGAAATGTCTGTCCACAGCACTGGGACATGGTTTAATGGCCATGGTGGTGTAAGGTAGATGGTGGGGTTTGATGATCTTAGAGGTCTCTTCCAACCAAAGCAATTCTATGATTCTACAGTATTCAGTGTAGTGACTGCAGAGTTAGGGAGCCTGCTGAGAAAACTGATATTGGTAAAGGCCAAATCTCTTCTGTTTTCTACACAGCATTATATGAACTCCTCTCAACTCCCAGGGGAAAAGCAAACCCCACACTGTCTGTACATAACCAGCTTTACATAACTGAATGTTGTGTGGGAGGTGACAAGAAACAATTAACCTGTTTGGAGACAATAGAGGGATTTATAGGAGCGACGTAACTCACGAAGCAATCATTTCAAAGTCTCCTCCTAATGCATTTCACCAAGCCAGGGATAAACACTGTGGAACTGCAGCAAATTGTACAACAGCCTTGCCTCCATCTAGAGTGGGTGGAAGAGGCTAAGACTAAAAGCATCTCGTATCAACTCAAACCACAGCGGCAAATGTTCCTGTTGCAAGGCTGATATGTGAGGAGAAAAACCTTCAACTGGCAATTTTGTATGGCAGTGGGGAAAAAAAAGCAAATCAAGAAACAAATGTGTCAGCTGATGACAAGCAAACAGTTTCACAGCAGTTGTGCTGATTTCATAGTATCATAGTATCAGTCAGGGTTGGAAGGGAACACAAGGATCAGCCAGTTCCAACCCCCCTGCCATAGGCAGGGACACCCCACACTAGATCAGCCTGGCCAGAGCCTCATCCAGCCTGGGTTTAAACACCTCCAGGGATGGGGCCTCAACCACCTCCCTGGACAACCCATTCCAGGGCTTCACCACTCTCATGGGGAAGAACTTCCTCCTCACGTTCAGCCTGAACCTCCCCACCTCCAGCTTCATTCCATTCCCCCTAGTCCTATCACTACCTGATAGCCTGAGAAGTCCCTCCCCAGCCTTCTTGTAGCCCCCTTGCTGTGGCCAATGTGCAGAACCCGGCACTTGGATGTGTTCAGTGTACTGCCCTTGGCCTCTGCCCATCTGTCCAGCCTGGCAAGGTCCCTCTGCAAAGCCTCTCTGCCCTCCAGCAGATCAACTCCTGCCCCCAGCTTGGTGTCATCCACAAATTTACTGCTGATGGACTCAATGCCCTCATCCAGATCATCAATAAAGATGTTGAAGAGCATGGGGCCCAGCACTGATCCTTGGGGCACACCAGTGGTGCCTGGCTGCCAGCTGGCTGTGGCACCATTCACCACCACTCTCTGGGCTCAGCCTCCAGCCAGTTCCTAACCCAGCTCAGAGTGCTGCTGTCCAAGCCAGGGGCTGACAGCTTGGCCAGCAGTTTGCTGTGGGGGACGGTGTCAAAGGCCTTGCTGAGGTCCAGGTAGACCACATCCACAGCCTGCCCCACACCCACCAGGTGGGTCACCTGATCATAGAAGGAGATCAGGTTGGTCAGGCAGGACCTGCCCTTCCTAAATCCATGTTGGCTGGGCCTGAGCCCCTGGCCATCCTGTAAGTGCTGTGTGATCGCACTCAAAATGACCTGCTCCATAATCTTGCCTGGCACTGAGGTCAGGCTGACAGGCCTATAATTCCCTGGCTCTTCCAACTGGCCCTTCTTGTGGATGGGCACCAACTTAAACCTTCCCTGGTGTAAGAAGGCTGTTTCCTCTCAGACTTTCACTGTTCCTAGGGAGAAGAGCCCAACCACTACCTCACTACAACCTCCTCTCAGGGAGCTGTAGAGAGCAATGAGGTCTCCCCTCAGCCTCCTCTTCTCCACACTAAACACCCCCAGCTCCCTCAGCTGCTCCTCCCCAGCCCTGTTCTCCAGATCCCAGCTTTGTTGCCCATAGTATCACAGAATGTTAGTGGTTGGAAGGGACCTCTAGAGATGATTGAGTCCAACCCTGCTGCCAAAGCCTAGGGCAGGTCACACAGGAACACATCCAGATGGGGCTTGAAACTCTCAAGAGAAGGAGCTCCACAACCTCTCTGGGCAGCCTGCTCCAGGGCTCCAGCATGCTCACAGTGAAGAAGTTTTCCCTCATGTATGCTTATATAATACAAAATTTAATTGAATGTGGAGAGAGAGAGACTAGGAGGCAAACAGTGCCTGACATTGATGATGTTTTACTCTGAGACCTGCTTTTTCATAACATAAAAGAATATTGTCTATTTCCAGAATAGAATACAGAATTAACCAGGTTAGATAAGGCCTTTGAGATCACCAAGTTTAACCTATCACCCAACACCATCTAATCAACTAAACCATGGCACTGAGTGTCCCATCCAGCCTCTTCTTAAACACCTCCAGGGATGGTGACTCCACCACCTCCCTGGGCAGCACATTCCAATGGCCAATCTCTCCTTCTGGGAAGAATTTCTTCCTAACTTCCAGCCTAATCCTCCCCTTGCTCAGCTTGAGACTCTGTATTTCTCTATGCCATTTATAATTTAGTGGCTTCATTAAGTGGCTGGAACCTACTCTTCTCTTTGAAGACTGGGAGTCCAAAGATGTGTCCAACCCATCATTAGAGCACCCTTGACCTGCCAGAGCAGGGTGATGACGTGCCCTAGTATCTTAAGGCAAGAGCTCTGGGTGCAGCTGCTGGATATAATCACTCATTCTGCCACTTCTTCCAGTGGACCAACACCTGGAAGCAGTCTCCTAGCAGCCTTTGCTTCTCTTAAATTAGAAGCATCTGTTCCTGATCAGATGTGAGAAGCACTTGTAATCTTTAATCATTACCTGAGACTGCTAATAACAGAAGATTTGTTGGCAATTGCGTTTCTGCTCTTTGGGTTCATTGTTACTTCTCATAGTCATTTTTCATTGTCTCTTTTGTTGTTGCTGTAGTTGTTGTTGTTGTTTGTGTCTCCCTGGGATTGTCCATGAGCAAAATTATCTGGGAAACAACCTTGTCCTTTGGTTAGGAAGTACCAATAGACCTGAGCAGCAATGCTGGCTTCGTCTGCACTGAACAGCCTTTGCTGTGTATTAACCCAGTGCCATTACAGATTCAAACCCTCTATGTGTGTTTATATATATATATAAATATATATATATATAAAATATATATTGTTCCAGGCCCTTTGTGTCATCAGGAAATTAAAGTTTGCAGCTGGCCTCTTCATCTTAGTTAATCATGCAGACATGAAACCCTTCAAGGTCCACGCAGCGGTCCCTGCGGGGGCCCCACTCAGCACTGCTCTGCAGCATGACATTGGGTTTCAGCTGGCTCTTTATCTTCTCACCTCTTCTGTTCTGAGCTCCTGCTGCTTTCAGCTTCAGTAGCAGACTGTCATGTGGCACTTTATCCTGTCCTGGGCCGGAGCGCTGCAGTAGCCATGCCCCTTCCCAACACACACCCCCAACTTGCCTGAAAGTTTGGGAGCTCAGAGAGGAAGCCTCTCCTGCTCCCACTGGCAAAGAGGGAAAACCTCTGTGTATGCTTTGTCCTGTGACTCACCCAAGGTTGCAGGGTGATGGTTTGAGGGCTTAGCTTCTCCTGCCTGTATTTTATGGTGTGGTTGTTTGTTTTCTAAGAACTCACTTAAGTTATGACAATAAATCAAAGATTTCCTTCCAGATGTCTCTTAGCATCTACCATCATTTCCTCCAGGCCCTGGGTATGTCCTAGATTTTAGTTTCCTTAGGTAATTTCCTCCACTGGCCTTAGTGACCCTGACACAGGCTGACCTGTAGTTAACTTTGCCTCTCTTTTTAAGACTGGGTTTGAAGAAGTCACTCAATACCTCCTTTAAAGAGGGTGGGGGAAGTGGGAGCAAAGGAGAGCCTCCACTAGCTTCTTCCTTTTCATTTCCTGTGCCATTGTACTGCAGCTTTCTCCCTGACTGATTTCCACTCTCCTGCAGCTGATGACCAAAACAATAAAGCCTCTTTTTGGGGCTTGTTTTCTTCTTTAGTTGCTTTTCTGCAGCTCACCTCTTAAAAAAAGAAAATTAATAGCTTTTCCTTACCTCTTGATACCTAGCATAGATGTGGAAGATTTAAAGGACTTTATTTAGATATGTTTTTTTATATATATATATATATATATATATATATATCTCCACCAGATTTCTCCAGAGCTGTTGCTCTTCTCCCCTGTGCCGTGGAGAAAGCCATTTCTGTCGTTTTAAAGATCACAGCCACTTTCGGAGAGCTCTAATCAGCTGGGCCCTAATCCAACAAATCTTTTAAGCATGTGCTTAACTTCAGGCACGTGAGCTGTTGTGTTGAGCTCCACGGAGCTAGTCAGGTGCTTAAAGTTAAGCAGATGATTAAGTGCTTTGTTTGGCTGGCCTCAAGGAGCGCCGTCCCCAGGAGCCCCTTCGCGGAGCCACCAGTGACCGGGGCTGGGGGGAGGCAGCGGCGAGGGGAGGCTCCTGCAGCACCACAACCGTCCCCAAAGCTTCAGGACAATGTCTTTATTTCCAGATCCCGACTTTAATATCAGGCCTGCTTTTGCATGTGGCACCTTCTGACCTCGAGGTGTCTGTGCTTTAAGTGATACAGAGACAGAGGAGAGAACCCAAACCAGATGACACAGGAAAGATGATACAAAGGCAGCCATAGGGCTCTGGTTTCACAAGGACATGCAGCTTCTTGCTCTGTCTTCCCCTGATGATTTCAGAGATAATCATAGAAGTGTCAGGGTTGGAAGGGACCTCAAGGATCAGTCAGTTCCAACCCCCTGCCATGGCTAGGGACACCTCACACTACACCAGGCTGCTCACAGCCATATCCAGCCTGGCCTTCAAAACCTCCAGGGATGAGGCTTCCACCACCTCCCTGGGCAACCAGTTCCAGTGTCTCACCATCCTCATGGGGAAGAACTTCTTCCTAAAGAGACTTCTTGTGCGCTCAGTTCTTATCTCGGAGCAGCCAGCACCTTGCAGGATCTGAACCTGCTCTTACTTACCTCATTAATTTAGCCTCCACCCATGTTCTTTGTGCTGCTGCTTAGAAGTGGGAAGAGTCACAGATTCATAGAATGGTTTGGGGATGGAAGGGACCTTAAAGACCATCTAGTTCCAACCCCCTTGCTATGGGCAGGGATACATTTCACTTGAATGGGATGCTCCAGGCTGCATCCAGCCTAGCCTTGACCCATCCTCACCCAGTGCTCGGCGCAGCATTGCCTGTCCCAAATTCTGCTCACTGTATCCACAGTAAAAAGGCATTTTTCCAACTGCTTGAGACCAAAGCAGGGGACAAAAAAAGAAAGAAGTCCACTATGCCCCAAGGCAGAGGGAGGACACTTGGTATGGCAGCTCTACCCTGCTACAGATGTCTCCTGGTTGCTTCCACCTGCCTGAGAACCAAGATGTTGCTGGAGTGGCACCAAAGCTGCGATTACCAGGGAAGTCACATTGCCAGTAGAAGATTGGGTGTCCACACATTGACCTGAACAAAGGACTGTCTGGGAAAAGCCTCTCTGGGTAGATATGAACCTCTTTAAATGATGCTTTGGGAAACTCTGCCTGGTAGACTCCTGCATCAGCTGAATTACCTGGCTCTAGCCATGCTAACCTGGGGGTTGAGAACAAGCTGGCTGGTGGTTCTGTGTGCTCTGTCAAGGCAGTTAATCCTTGGGACACTGCTTTCCTCAAGGCCTGGCCAGATCATAGAATCAATAAGGTTGGAAAAGACCTCAAAGATCATCAAGTCCAACCTGGCACCTAACACCTCATGACTACTAAACCATGGCATCAAGTACCACATCCAATCCCCTCCTGAATACCTCCAGGGACAGTGACTCCACCACCTCCCTGGGCAGCACATCCCAATGACCAATGACGCTCTCTGTGATGAACTTTCTCCTCACCTCGAGGAGAACCTCCCCTGGTGCAGTTTGAGACTCTGTCCTCTTGTTCTGGTGCTGATTGCCTGGGAGAAGAGACCAACCCCCACCTGGCTACAACCTCCCTCCAGGGAGTTGTAGACAGCAAGAAGGTCTCCCCTGAGCCTCCTCTTCTCCAGGCTAAGCAACTCCAGCTCCCTCAGCCTCTCCTCACAGGGCTGTGCTCCAGACCCCTCCCCAGCCTCATTTCCCTTCTCTGGACACATTCAAATGTCTCAATGTCCTTCTTAAATTGAGGAGCCCAGAACTGGACACAGGACTCAAGGTGTGGCCTAATCAGTGCTGAGCACAGGGCAGAATGACTTCCCTGATCACGAAATAAATGGGACAGGCTTCCAACAAGCTGTCTGTTGTTCCCCTGGACATGTTATTTTGGTGCTCCTCACGAACACAAGCTTGAAAGTTCTTTACATAGAGGGTGGTTTATGTCAGTCTCATTTCTGCATCTCTAGAGGCTTCTCTACTTGTCAAAGATGGTACACAGAAAATGAGTCCTTTTAAGTTAAGGGAGCAAATTCCTTAAGCTGGCAGCACTCATGAGAGCCTTTATTACAAGAAGTGCCACCAGAGAGCAAGACCCAGTTGGACTGGTGCTGTATCAACATTTCCCTTCAAACACTAAAAGAAAAGCTGTTAGCAGCTTCTGTCCACTTCTGGAGATCAGCTGCTAGAAATGGGGAAGGGCTTGGGGGATACCCCTTTGAAACAGTGACTGCTGACCTCAGTCTGGGGAAGCCACTAAAGCAGGAATGGGAGCAGGATGGGATCCCTGGTGGCAGCAGCAGTTTCAGCCTTATTTTGGGAAAGATAGCATGTCACTCTTCTGCACTGGCAGGCTGGCATCTCTTCTTGTGGTATGACCCTAATTAATTTCTATAGCATGAGTCATGGGGGAAGACAAGATCCAGACTGAAGCCTTTGTAATGGGATTTTACCCTCTGCCAGACAGAAGCAATTAACTCTATCTATCTTTCTTCGGTTTCAGTTGCTCTTCCCTAAAAGATTTATATTAGGAAGGTGAAATCATACACAGTCACACCTTGTCCATACAAGCTTTTCTTATCTCCTGTGACAGAATTAAATGCTCTGCTTTGTCTCTAGCAGGCTGCAATATCCCTGTGACTAACATCAAAGTAAAAGTCACTCTGAGCCCGCTTGTTCTGCATGGCATTAGCAATGCTCTGATTTCTTGATAGCTTCTCTGTCCCATATCAGGACCTCGACTGACTGGAAAGATGAGTAGAGGCCAACAGGATGGCATTCAACAAGTCCAAGTGCCAGGGGCTGCACTTTGGCCACAACAACCCCATGAAGAGCTACAGGCTGGGGTCAGAGTGGCTGAGAGCTGCCAAACAGAGAGGGACCTGGGGGTGCTGATTGACAGCCGCCTAAACATGAGCCAGCAGTGTGCCCAGGTGGCCAAGAAGGCAAATGGCATCCTGGCCTGCATCAGGAATAGTGTGGCCAGCAGGAGCAGGGAGGTCATTGTGCCCCTGTACTCTACATTGGTTAGGCCACACCTTGAGTGCTGTGTCCAGTTCTGGGCCCCTCAGTTTAGGAAGGACATCAAGACACTTGAAGGTGTCCAGAGAAGGGCAACAAGGCTGGGGAGGGGTCTGGAGCACAGCCCTGTGAGGAGAGGCTGAGGGAGTTGGGGTTGCTTGGCCTGGAGAAGAGGAGGCTCAGGGGAGACCTCATTGCTCTCTGCAACTACCTGAAGGGAGGTTGTAGCCAGGAAGGGGTTGGTCTCTTTTCTCTAGCAACCAGCACCAGAACAAGAGGACACAGTCTCAAGCTGTGCCAGGGGAAGTTTGGGCTGGAGGTGAGGAGAAAGTTCTTTACTGAGAGAGTCATTCGCCATTGGAATGTGCTGCCCAGGGAGGTGGTTGAGTCGCCGTCCCTGGAGGTGTTCCAGAGGGGACTGGATGTGGCACTTGGTGCCATGGTCTAGTCATGGGGTCTGTGGTGACAGGTTGGACTCGATGATCTTCGAGGTCTCTTCCAACCTTGGTGATAGTGTGATACTGTGATATTTGCTTATGTCTCCCCCATTCATTTCTACAGGTATGTCCTGCTCAGTGTGTGGTGGGTAGGGAAGGTGTTTATGCACAGGAGGAGTGTACAGACAGCACCAAGCTCATCGGGGAAGAGCAGGGGAGGTGAGGAAGAGCACAGCTGAATGAAAGGAAAACACATCTGCAAACAAACCATAGCAGAGCTCTGAAAAGCCTTGTTGTTAAAGGTCCACAAAGATTTACACTGAGGGTGGTGAGGCACTGGCCCAGGTTTCCCCTAGAGGTGGTGGGAACCCCGTCCCTGGAAACCAGGATGGATGGGTTCCTGAGCAACCTGCTCTAGTTGAAGATGTCCCTGCATGCTGCAGGGGATGTTGGACTAAATGGCCTTTGAAGGTCCCTTCCAACCCAAACCTGACTATGATTAAAACCAAAATAAATGCAAACAATCAGACTTTTAGCTTCTATTCTTTTAGGGTCAGGAAACAGAGAGACTTCCTCTGCCTCTGGAAGATTCTGGGCTGTGGCTGATGGTGTCAGGAGAGAGTTCAGGGGCAATTTCTTTCTTCTGTCCTGGTCTCACCTGTGCTGGCCAAAGAGGATATCATCCAGCACCACCTCTCTGGGGACAGCTTCTGGCTCAGCATGATCCTTTCCCAGCTCATCTTCACATAGCCATCAGACCCATTAACAAGCTGCCAGTGAAGCTCAGGTGCTTCAAGCCTGGATTGAGAGCAGCTGTGTGAGCAGTTCAGCTGGCTCAGCAGGGGCAGCAGGCAGCTGGGGGTGTGCTGGGGGCAGCAAGCACTGCAATCAGCATGGCTTTTTGCTAGGGGGTGTCTGCATATGCTCCCAGAGGAGATGGTGGTCCAGCACCAGCACTGCCTGGAGTTACTGGTACTGTGAGAGGCATGGTGGGGAAAAGCTGCATCATGGAGCAGCCTCCCCATCCCCAGGGGCTGCATCCAGCCCTGCTTCAGGCACTGCTCTGCGAACAGCGCTGAGAGCTCTGCCTGCATTCCCCAAGTGCAAAATGTGCAGGAAATTTATCCTATTATACCAAAATTGTGGTCATTCTCTACACCCTTGGCACCTGTATTTTGTGTCTAATGACTAGTTTGTCTCTCTCTAGCTGGGATAAACTACACAAAAGCTCTCTCACAGGCATCACTTCTCTCTCTTCTGCCTGACTTCTGGCTGTCTCAAGTGGTGCTGCACCAGAAATGAAGCCTGCACCACTCATTTTAGACAACCTCACAATCCCTAATATATTGTACCTCTTTAAAACCTACAGCCCTTCATTTGTCTCCCACACCCACGATAGGATCTTCTTGCAGCATTCCAGGCTACTCCTATCTCACTTAAGCTTCATATGTCTTAACTTTTGTCCTTGGCATCCAGACAATTCCTCTATCCTCAGGATGCTTTCTGCTGAACTTCCTGTCTATAAAAATGCGCTCAGGGAGTCTATCACTCTTCCAGCCTATTCCTTCCCCTTCCCAGAGCTTCCCCTTTCTCTTACCATACCAAGCAATTACTCTTATTAATTATTCCAGCTAACAGTAATTATCAGCAGCATGCACCCCCAGCCACATTAATAACAGAGATCTCTAAGACACTGAGGAATTGGCTGAAAAGCTTCACTTTGCTGCTTGGGTTGCACAGGAAGACAAATTCCTTTGCTTCCCTGTGTCTCTGTTTTGAGGGGAGCTCTTGCCACTTTCTTCCCTCAAGATGGGCAGAAAGGGGGAAGACGAGGAAGTGAGGGCTTACTGTAGAGGCATTGCCAAAGAAGACTCAAAGAACAGAATCCCAAGGATAGATTCCCTTTGCTGTTTGGGTTGCACAGGAAGACAAATTCCTTTGCTTCCCTGCATGTCTGTTTTCAGGGGGGTTCTTGCTACTTTTTTATTGTAAGATGGGCAAAAATGGGGAAAAGGAGGAAGTGAGGACTTATTGTATAGGCATTGCCTAAAAGGAGCAGAACCCAAGAAGAGATTCCCTTTGCTGCTTGGGTTGCACAGGAAGACAAATTCCTTTTCTTCCCTGTGTCTCTTTTTTGAGGGGAGTTCTTGCCACTTTCTTCTTTTAAGATGGGCAAAAAGAGAGCAGGTGAAGAAGTGAGGACTTACTGCATAGGCATTGCCTCAGAAGACTCAAAGAACAGAAACCCAAGAAGAGATTCGCTTTGCTGCTTGGGTTGCATAGGAAGACAAATTCCTTTTCACCCTTGAATGTCTGTTTTTAAGGGGGGTTCTTGTCACTTTCTTGTTTTAAGATGGACAAAAGGGGGAAGATGAGGAAGTGATGACATTTGAGGCATTTTAGGCAAATTGCTTTTGATCTTTGAATGTCTGTTTTTAGGGGGGATTCTTGCCACTTTCTTCTTTTAAGATGGGCAAAAAGAGAGCAGGTGAAGAAGTGAGGACTTACTGCATAGGCATTGCCTAAGAAGACTCAAAGAACAGAACCTCAAGGAAAGATTCCCTTTGCTGCTTGGGTTGCACAGGAAGACAAATTCCTTTTCTTCCCTTCATGTCTGTTTTTAGGGAGGGTTCTTGCCACTTTCTCATGATGGGAGCAGACCTACTGCATAGGCATTGCCTAGCAAGACTCAAAGAAGAGAAACCCTAGAAAAGATTCCCTTTGGTGCTTGGGTTGCATAGGAAGGCAAATTCCTTTTCTTCCTTGAATGTCTGCTTTTAGGGGGTCCTTGCCACTTTCTCCTTTTAAGATGGGCAAAAAGGGGGAAAAGGAGGAAGTGAGGACTTATTGTATAGGCATTGCCTAAAAGGAACAGAACCCAAGAAAAGATTCACTTTGCTGCTTGGGTTGCACAGGAAGACAAACTCCTTTTCATTCCTGAATGTCTGGTTTTTAGGGGGGGGGGGGTTCTTGTCACTTTCTTGTTTTAAGATGGGCAAAAAGGGGGAAGATGAGGAAGTGATGACATTTTAGGCATTATTTAGGCATTTAGTGATGACTTATTAGGCTGATTTAGGCATTCCTATTCTTCCTTGAATGTCTGGGTGGTTTTTTTTTGGGGGGAGGGGAATCTTGCCACTTTCTTCTTTTAAGATGGGCAAAAAGAGGGCAGGTGAAGAAGTGAGGACTTACTGCACAGGCATTGCCTAAGAAGACTCAAAGAACAGAACCTCAAGGAAAGATTCCCTTTGCTGCTTGGGTTGCATAGGAAGACAAATTCCTTTTCATCCTTGAATGTCTGTTTTTAGGGGGTTTCTTCCCACTTTCTTGTTGTAAGATGGGCAAATAGGGGGAAGATGTGGAAGTGGGCAAATAGGGGGAAGATGAGGAAGTGATGACATTTTAGGCATTATTTAGGCATTTAGTGATGACTTATTAGGCTGATTTAGGCATTGCCTAAGAAGACTCAAAGAACAGAACCCCAAGGAAAGATTCCCTTTGCTGCCTGGGTTGCATAGGAAGACAAATTCATTTTCTTCCCTTTATGTCTAATTTTTTTTTTTTTTTGGGGGGGGGGTTCTTGCCACTTTCATATGATGGGAGCAGACAAAGAAGTGAGGACTTACTGCATAGGCACTGCCTAAGAAGACTCAAAGAGCAGAGATCCAAGGTCTAGCCTGTGGATTTTGCACACAGCCCCTAAGCAGTGGCATGAATTGATTTGTTGATTTTGCTATTCTGGGGTTCTGATATTTATGGGCCAAATACTGAACTTTCTGCTTGGGCACCAATAATCTGGGGCCTGCCTGAGGCTGAGAACCACGAATTGGGTTTCAGCCATTCCACAGGCACAACAAAACACCATTCAGCAGCAAATGGAGTAAAATTTGGCCATGTTTCATCATCTGTAATTTGTCAATATTTTTCATCTTGCTGCTGAAAAAAAAACCACAAAAAAGGCACTGAATTGGTGTTTAGTCTTTTTGAAGTGCTGCTTCTTTAGTGCAGAAGAAGAGCAAAGAGAGAAAAAAAAAACAACAACAAAGGAGGTGGCAAAATAAAACAAAATAAATGGAAAAATAATAAAAGGAGGGGAAAAAAAACCAAACAAGCACAAAATAAAAAAGAGAAAAAAGAAAGAAAGTTGAAATATCTTTTTTTTCCCCCCTCCAAATTGTTCACCATTTGCCTAGGCTGCAAAGTTTGTTAACGACATTCTAGTCAAAATAGAGCTCTCTGGCTAAATTCCTTCAAACCCAATAAAGCAGATGACTGGGAACCATAATGGAATTGATGCTGTCAAGTGCATTTGCTTTTTTAATGCTAACATGTTTTTGGTTATTAAGAAACACAAAACCAAGTGGTATATGATCAGCATGGCTTCTGACAGGGGCATTGGAACCCATCTGGCTTATGGAGCCCTCACTTGGGTTTGGTTTGGGGCTTTTTTATTAGCCTGAGATTATGAAGTTGTAACACTGTAGTTTAGCTTCTGGCTTCTGCAATTGTGAATTGGCAAAGGGCTGACTTAGAAGGTGTGAGCTTCTGCAAGCTAAAAATGGGCTGCTGACCCCATGCTTGCCACACAGGCCTGCAGCAGATGTAGGGGATGAAGGAAATGCAGAAGTGCTGTGAAAATGGAGCTGATCGGTTCCAACTGAGCGGCTCGAGACATAAACCAGCTTTCAAAAGCAGCAAATGAGGTAAAAATGGCAGAAAGCATCGTTACAGGGTGATGCCATAGAGCATTTCTTCAAGTCACCCCAGATGTGTCTGCATCAGGAGCAGTGTGGCCGGCGGGACCAGGGAAACGATTGTCCCCCTCCACTGGTGAGGCCATGCCTGGAATCCTGGGTTCAGGTTTGGGGCCCTCACTATAAGAAGGACATTGAGGTGCTGCAGAGTGTCCAAAGAAGGGCAACCAAGCTGGGGAAGGGTCTGGAGAGCAGGGCTGATAAGGAGCAGCTGAGGGAACTGGGGTGGTTTGGTGTGGAGAAGAGGAGGCTGAGGGGAGACCTCATTGCTCTCTGCAGCTCCCTGCAAGGAGGTAGCAGTGACATGGGGGTTGGACTCTTCTCCCTACTCTCAAGTGAGAGGAGGAGAGGGAATGGCCTGAAATTGTGCCAGGGGAGGGTTAGGTTGGAGATGAAGAAAAATGTCTTTGCTGCAAGAGTGGTCAGGAATTGGAACAGGCTGCCCAGGGAGGTGGTGGAGCCACCATCCATGGAGGTGTTCAGGAAGGATGTGGCCATGGCACATTGGAGAATGGGTTAACCTCCCCGGGCAGCCCATTCCAATGACGAATCACTCTCTCGGTGAAGAACTTTCTCCTCACCTCCAGCCTAAACTTCCCCTGGCGCAGCTTGAGGTTGTGTCCCCTTGTTCTGGTGCAGGTTGCTAGGGAGAAGAGGCCAACCCCTACCTGGCTACAACCACCCTTCAGGTAGTTGTAGAGAGCAATGAGGTCTCCCCTGAGCCTCCTCTTCTCCAGGCTAAGCAACCCCAGCTCCTTCAGCCTCTCCTCACAGGGCTGTGCTCAAGGCCTCTCCCCAGCCTTGTTGCCCTTCTCTGGACACATTCAAGTGTCTCGATGTCCTTCTTAGGTACTGTGATACTGTAATGGCCATGGTGGTGTTGGGTTGAAGGTTGGACTGGATGATCTTAAAGGGCTTCTCCAAGTGTGTCTGTGATGCTGTGATTCTATGAACAGGACAAGGGGCAGTAGTTTGAAACCAGAGCAGGGCAGATTTAGGTTGGTTATTAGGGGGAAGTTCTTTACAACGAGGGGAGTGAAACACTGGAACAGGCTGCCCAGGGAGGTGGTGGAGGCCCCATCCCTGGAGGTGCTCAAGAAACCTGTGACCATGGCACTTGGGGACATGGTTTAATGCTCATGGTGGTGTTGGGTTGAAGGTTGGACTGGATGACATTAGAGGGCTTTTCCAACCCAAACAATTATCTGATTCTAAAAATAACACTAAATAATACCCCCAGTAGCAATGGAGGTCTCCATGAACTTCAGTTCCAGAGTTGTCAATATCTGTGATGAAGGGGGAAAAAAAAAAAGCCTCTTGGTCTTTACAGATTTCTTTAATTTAAATAAGCCTTTAAACATGGAGAGGATTTGTTCTCTCAGTGTGCTTCATTAGTGCAGCTTACCACCACAAAACCTGGTTGCACTGAGAAAGATTGCCCCATTATCCAACAATTAGTCCTGCCTTAGCAGGTGCACACACTTACCTTTGTAATTAAATCCTTGTTAAAACACCAAAATCCAGAGAATTTAAATGGTTACCTGATCCCAGAGGAGGTAGCCCAGAAAGTTGTTCTATAAGGTAGACGTCACCTGGGAGCAATGATAGTGAGCAGAGAGAATCCTCTCCTCCTGGGATGCCGATGGAGCACATCTGCACACATCATGCAGTGCAGCCAGAATTGCAGGGACAGCGCTAGACAAACACCTACTGCACAAGGAGCCAGAGGAACCAAGCAAAACCCTGCATGGAATCATATCCTATGCAATGGAGCTTTAGAGCTGCAGGCAAAGTTAAAGATGCTGAGCCTCACTTTTAACAATTTTTGGAAGTGTTTGCTTGATTTACTGTATTCCATGATGAGTCCAGGGAGCTTAGTCCGGAACTCAGCTTCTGAAATCTTATCACACTGGAGCAACAATCACAGAATCATAAAATCTTAGATCATAGACTCACAGAATTGTTAGGGTTGGAAGGGACCTCAAGGATCAGCCAGTTCCAATCCCCCTGCCATGGCCAGGGACACCTCACACTGCAGCAGATTTCTCACAGCCACATCCAGCCTGGCTGCAAAAACCTCCAGGCAGGAGGTTTTCACCACCTCCCTGGGCAACCTGTGCCAGGCTCTCACCACCCTCGTGGGGAAAAACCTCTTCTTAACATCCAATCTGAATCTCCCCATTTCTACTTTTATTTCCATTCCCCCCAGTCCTATCACTCCCTGACACCCTCAAAAGTCCCTCCCCAGCTTTCTTGTAGCTCCCTTCAGATACTGGAAGGGTGCAAGGTCTCCTCAGAGCCTTCTCTTCTCCAGTCTGCACAACTCCAACTCTTTCAGTCTGTCTCCATAGAAGAGCAGCTGCAGCCTTCTGCTCATCCTCATGGCCCTTCTCTGGACACCTTCCAGCACCTCCAGATCCTTCCTGTAATAGAACTGGACACAATGCTCCAGGTGGGGTCTCACCAGAGCAGAGCAGAGGGGGAGAATCACCTCCCTCGACCTGCTGGCTATGCAGCAAGTTAGAATCAGAATCACAGAATCTCAGAACCACAGAATCATACAATCTTAGAATCACAGATTCATGATTACAGAATCACAGAGTCACAGTCTTAGATTCACAGGATAACAGAATCATAGCATCACAGAATCATACAATCTTAGAATCACAGAATCATGATTACAGAATCACAGAGTCACAGTCTTAGATTCACAGGATAACAGAATCATAGCATCACAGAATCATACAATCTTAGAATCACAGAATCATGATTACAGAATCACAGAGTCACAGTCTTAGATTCACAGGATAACAGAATCATAGCATCACAGAATCATACAATCTTAGAATCACAGAATCATGATTACAGAATCAGAGTCACAGTCTTAGATTCACAGGATAACAGAATCATAGCATCACAGAATCATACAATCTTAGAATCACAGAATCATGATTACAGAATCACAGAGTCACAGTCTTAGATTCACAGGATAACAGAATCATAGCATCATAAAATCTTAGAATCACAGAGTCATAGAACCATTTGGGTTGGAAGTGACCTTAAACATTGAGTCCAACCCTTCTCCAACTCTACCAAGCCTGCTGCTGCACCATGTCCCTCAGGACCACCTCCCTGGTTCCATGGCTACAGCTATTTATGAAGAGCTCAGAGTCCCAACAAACTCTGCAAGAAAACAACTGAAGTGGCAGTAATCTCTCACACAGTCATAACAAAAGCACATTTCTAGTAGGTTGTGGGTGCATTTGCACATTCCTGTGCTGTATGTCCTAGGCAGTTGCAGATCTGTGAATGTCTATATTAATAAGAGGAGCCAGCAAGTGGATTAGGCAGTCCACTGCAACAAATTATCTCTGTTCTGTTGGCACGCTCCTTGTCCTCACCAGAACTGATCAACCATATGTGACATAATTAGCTACTTGTCTAAAGGTGTAGCAGGGCTTCTACCATAAAGAATACAGAATGAGCTCCCATCCTGCTGGCTACTTCTGTTCAGCCTCCAAAGCTGGATCAGAAATCCCAACCAAACTCTAGTTTCCAAAAACCAGGCAGAAAACCATTTAGAATGAAATAGAGCTGGGGTTGTTTAGCTTGGAGAAGAGGAGGCTCAGGGAGACCTTACTGCTCCCTGTAACCACCTGAAAGGAGGTTCTAGCCAGGTGGGTGTCAGTCTCCTCTCCTAGACAACCAGTGACAGGAGAGGACAGTCTCAAGCTGCACCAGGGAAGGTTTAGGCTGGATGGTAGGAAGAAATTCATCCCAGAAAGAGAGATTGGCCATTGGAATGTGCTGCCCAGGGAGGTGGTGGAGTCACCATCCCTGGAAGTGTTTAAACAAATACTGGATGAGGCACTTCATGCCACGGTTTAGTTGATTGCAAGGTATTGGATGATAGGTTGGAATTGATCTCAAATGTCTTTGAGCTGGCTGATTCAGTGATTCTGTGATTTGGTTTTCATCTATCAGAAGAATGGAATAGAATAGAATAGAATAGAATAGAATAGAATAGAATAGAATAGAACAGAACAGAAAATAGAATAGAATAGAATAGAATAGAATAGAATAGAATAGAATAGAATAGAATAGAATAGAACAGAAAATAGAACAGAAAATAGAATAGAATAGAATAGAATAGAATAGAATAGAATAGAATAGAATAGAACAGAAAATAGAACAGAAAATAGAACAGAAAATAGAATAGAATAGAATAGAATAGAATAGAATAGAATAGAATAGAATAGAATAGAATAGAATAGAACAGAAAATAGAACAGAAAATAGAATAGAATAGAATAGAATAGAATAGAATAGAATAGAATAGAATAGAATAGAATAGAATAGAATAGAATAGAATAGAATAGACCAGGTTGGAAGAGACCCTCAAGTTCATCAAGTCCAACCTATTATCCAACACCACCTAATCAACTAAACCATGCAACCAAGCACCCTATCAAGTCTCCTCCTAAACACCTCCAATGATGGTGACTCCACCACCTCCCCAGGCAGCACATTCCAATGGCCAATCACTCTCTCTGTGTAGAATTTCTTCCTAACCTCCATCCTAAACCTTCCCTGGCGCAGCTTGAGACCATGAAGAAGTTGGAGCAGGGTGAGGGTTGGTCTCTTCTCCTTAGTAACAAGTGATGTCCAGAGGAGGGCAACAAGGCTGGTGAGAGGCCTTGAGCACAAGCCCTATGAGGAGAGACTGAGGGAGCTGGGGTTGTTTAGCCTGGAGAAGAGAAGGACCAGGGGTGACCTCATTGCCCTCTACAACTACCTGAAGGGTGGTTGTGGACAGGAGGGGGTTGGTCTCTTCTCCCAGGCAACCAGTACCAGAACAAGGGGACACAGTCTCAAGCTGTGCCAGGGGAGGTTTAGACTCGAGGTGAGGAGGAAGTTCTTCACTGAGCGAGTCATTCGTCATTGGAATGGGCTGCCCGGGGAGGTGGTGGAGTCGCCGTCCCTGGAGGTGTTCAAGAGGAGACTGGACATGGCACTTGGTGCCATGGTCTAGTTGTGAGGTCTGTTGGGACGGGTTGGACTTGATGATCCTTGGGGTCTCTTCCAACCTTGGTTATACTGTGATACTGTGATACTGTGATAGGATGAGAGGAAATGGTCTCATGCTGTGCCAGGGGAGGTTCATGTTAGATGCTGGAAGAAACTTCTTCCCTCTAAGGGTTCTCAAACACTGGCTCAGGCCGCCCAGGGTGGTGGTTGAATCCCCATCACTGGAGATCTTTCCGAGAGGCAGAGATGTGGTGCTGAGGGATGTGGCTTAGCATCAGACTGGTAAAGCTAGAGAATGGTTGGACTGGATGATCTTAAAGGGTCTTTTCCAACCAAAATGGTTCTAGTATTCTGCAAGAACCCCACCGGCCAAACCAGTGGGGCCCGGCACCACGAATTGTTTACCAGCTCGGCACGTACTCCTTGACTCCAGGCTGTGCTCAGAGCTGTAGATTCAGCAGTGACAAAAGTGCCATCATATTTCAGATGTGAAACATCTACGGAGCAGCCAGTTTCTGGAACGATGTTCTGAGATAAATGGAGTCAGTCCTGGAAATCAATTTAGACAAAGCTGCAGCAGTGCTGGTATTGGAATCCACCAACTCGCTGCATAATTTGAATAAATGGGGAAAGAGATGACTCCTGAGAGCAGCACTGGCAGCCAAAAGAATTATACTGATGGACTGGAAAAGCAAAGCCATGCCATGTATTGATTTATGGACTATTGCCCTTCTGGATATAGCTAAATGTGAGAGAACTCCCTTTATTCATGCTAATAAAATGGACATCAATGCTCTCAGACAAAACCTGCTGCTGGAGTTGCACTGTGATTAGCTGGCAAGGGGGATGATCTTCTTTCACTTGCCCACCACACATGCTCTGTGGGCTGGGGAAGGCTGAGACACACAGAGAACAGCAGGGACTTTTTCTGGAGTTGCTTCATTCGTTTCTTTGGGGTCACTTTTTCCCCCTCCAAATAATTTCCTTTCTCTTTTTCTTTTTCTTGTTTGTTGGTTTGGTTTGGGGTTTGTTGTTGTTGTTGTTCTGTTTTGTTTAGGCTTGGGGTTTGTTTCTTCTAGAATCTCTTGGTTCTCTCAAAGTTCTCTAGAACCTCAGACAATACATTATTGCTTAATAGGTGCAGTCCTACAAAAGTAATTTTTCAGTAGTTTGGACACAAGTGCCTTTTCTGCTGACTTAAAAGCTCTGGGCAATGCTAAGGGAGCACAAACACAGCCCAACACTAGTTCTGCCCCCCTGGAGAAAAGGACTTGGGGGTGATGGTGGATGAGAAGCTCAACATGAGCCAGCAGTGAGCACTTGCAGCCCAGAGAGCCAACCAGAATCTGGGCTTCAAGGGAGGGAGGGGACTCTCCCCCTCTGCTCCACTCTGGTGAGACCACACTTAGAGTGCTGTGGGTCCGGTTCTGGAGCCTCTGTTACAGGAAGGCTCTGGAGGTGCTGAAAGGTGTCCAGAGAAGGGCCGTGATGATGAGCAGAGGGCTGGAGCTGCTCTGCTGTGAGGACAGCCTGAGGGGGTTGGGGTTGTTCAGCCTGGAGAAGAGAAGGCACTGAAGAGACCTAATTGTGGCCTTCCAGTATCTGAAGGGAGCTACAAGAAAGCTGGGGAGGGACTTTTGAGGGTGTCAGGGAGTGATAGGACTGGGGGTGATGGAGCAAAACTAGAAACGGGTAGATTGAGATTGGATGTGAGGAAGAAGTTGTTCCCCATGAGGGTGGTGAGAGCCTGGCACAGGTTGCCCAGGGAGGTGGTGGAAACCTCCTGCCTGGAGGTGTTTGCAGCCAGGCTGGATGTGGCTGTGAGCAACCTGCTGTAGTGTGAGGTGTCCCTGCCCATGGCAGTGGGGTTGGAACTGGCTGATCCTTGAGGTCTCTTCCAACCCTGACAGTTCTATGATTCTGTGGCTATGATCTCCCTGTCCTACCCACCAAAGATGGGTTGATGCACATCACGCTCGATATATGAAGCCTCCTACAAACCAGCTCTCACTCCCTCAGCCAAACCAGTGCTGTCCCTTAGGCCTTGTTTATCTTCAGAGGATCCTCTGCAGATTTCCTGCTCTCCACAAGTTCGTCTCCGTTGACATAAGTAATATGGGGAGCCCTCCTGTAGCCTGGCTGCTGCCAGAATTTTTAATGCTGTATTGATTAAACTGCTAGGAGTGGGATGAAATTATGTGGTATTAGTTGTGCTGGCAACTGGTTTACCTCGGGGATCCTTGTGCTGCTAGTGCTGGTGGAGCCCAGCCAGAAATAGGAACACTGGGAAATTAAAGAGAAAAAAAAAGTAAACACAAAGCTCTTACCTAGACATGACCTTGGCTGCTGGAGCTCAGTGGCACAGAATGAGCAGACCTGTTGGAGTCTGGGGTGCAGCTGTGTTGGGTGACAGGCTCCGTCCATCCTTTCAGCGAGGAGGGAGCCTTGACCGGGAAGCCCCTGAGTGGAGTCGGCACACAACAGAGATGTGACTCAAGATGAAAGCAGAGCTGTTTGCTTCAGCCTTTGGGCAGCTAATGAGAGGGCATGAGATAATGAGGTCAGTTGTGGGATATGTGAGCAAGCATTGATGTAGTCTTGTCCCATTCTTATGCCCTTTCCTGCAAAATTCCCCATAACTGGTGTCAGAAATAATCACAGAATCACAGAATCAATGAGGTTGGGAAAGACCTCAAAGATCATCAAGTCCAACCTGTCACCCAACACCTCCTGACTACTAAAGGTAGTCCTTAGTCTGCCCATGGCTGCTCTGCAGCAGGACTCCTCGTGTTCCCTGAGGATAGGATAGATTAGAATAGAGTAGAGTAGAGTAGAGTAGAATAGAATAGAATAGAATAGAATAGAATAGAAAAGAATAGAATAGAATAGAATAGAATAGGATAGGTTAGGATAGGATAGAATAGAATAGAATAGAATAGAATAGAATAGAATAGAATAGAATAGAATAGAATAGAATAGAACAGGATAGGATAGAATAGAATAGGATAGAATAGAATAGAATAGAATAGAATAGAATAGAATTAAACAGGTTGGAAAATACCTTTGAGATCATTGAGTCCAACCTGTCACCCAACATCATCTAATCAACTAAGCCATGGCACCAAGTGCCTCAGCCAGGCTCTTCCGAAACACCTCCAGTGATGGTGACTCCACCACCTCCCTGGGCAGCACATTCCAATGGCCAATCTCTCTTTCTCTGAAGAATTTCTTCCTAACACCCAGCCTAAACCTCCCCTGGCACAGCTTGAGACTGTGTCCTCCTGTTCTGGTGCTGCTTGCCTGGGAGAAGAGACCAACCCCCACCTGACTACAACCTCCCTTCAGGGAGTTGGAGAGAGCAAGAAGGTCTCCCTGAACCTCCTCCAGGCTAAGCAACCCCAGCTCCCTCAGCCTCTCCTCCCAGGGCTGTGCTCCAAACCCCTCCCCAGCTTTGTTGCCCTTCTCTGGATGCCTTCCAGCAACTCAACATCTTTCCCAGAACTGGACACAGGACTCAAGGTGTGGCCTAACCAGTGCTGAGTACAGGGACAGAATGACTTTAGTCTGGACATGGCCAATGAACCACTGAGCAGCTCTGTGCTGAGAAAGAAAACTCAGACCTTGAAAAAGAGAGATGGACACACCCATCTTGGTGTGGCTGTGGTCACCAGACCACCTCTGAAGTGCTTGAATGTCACCAAGGTGCTCATAACACTCACTGCAAAGCCCACAAGCGATTGCCCATTCAGCCACTCCTGACATGGGTTTGTATCCACTTTACATAGAGCTTATCACTGTTAGCACTGCAGCCCCTGAAAAAAGGAATTGCTGATGCCATGGTGGACTTCATAACGACACAGAAGCACATGACTATCCAGCATTGCTGGGCAGGATGGCCTTCCACCCTCCTTGAGATATAATGGGTACACCATCTGCTTCAGACACTGACCCCAGTGCTTGCAAGAGAACATTGTGTGAGTGAGGTTTCCCCAGGGCTCTCTGCAAAATGCAGGTGACAATTAGTGCTGTATTGCAGACTAACCAATGTCACTAATGGGGTAGCTTATGAGTAGTCTACCACCCAGGCTACACTACTTGACCTGTATGAAGGCAAACAAAGGGAAAGGACATGACAAGTTTGCCAAAACCAAACTGAGCACTGACTAGCAACCTCCTTTGTAAATAGTGGAAAGGCTGAAGAGAGAAAAGCTTTTGGAAGTGAAAAATAAATTGGAGAGCATTAGATGATGCCAAGTACTTCCTACACTGTTGTTCACTGCTGTTTAGTCTTGAAAAGAGAAGACTGAGAGGGGATCTTATCAATGCCTATAAATATCTGAGGGCTGGTGTTAAGATGAAGATGCCAGGCTCTTTTCTGCCCAGTGATAGGACAACAAACACCAGGCACAAGCTGGAACCCAGGAGGTTTCACCTCAGCATGAAGAAAAACTTCCTTGCTGTGAGGGTGCTGGAGCCCTGGGGCAGGCTGCCCAGAGAGGTTGTGGATTCTCTCTGAAGGCTTTCAAGACCCATCTGGATGTGTTCCTGTGTGACCTGCCCTAGGTGATCCTGATTTGGCAGGAGGGTTGGACTCTTCCAGCCCCTTCCATTCTGTGATTCTATGATTCCATTGTAACATGTGCTGTCTCCAACTCCCTGAAGGGAGGTTGTAGCCAGGTGGGGGTTGGTCTCTTCTCCCAGGCAAGCAGCACCAGAACAAGAGGACACAGTCTCAAGCTGTGCCAGGGGAGGTTTAGGCTGGATGTTAGGAGGAAGTTCTTCATAGAAAGAGAGCTTGGCCATTGGAATGTGCTGCCCAGGGAGGTGGTGGAGTCACCATCCCTGGAGGTGTTTAGGAAGAGACTGGATGAGGTGCTTGGTGCCATGGTTTAGTTGATTAGATGGTGTTGGGTGATAGGTTGGACTTGATGATCTCAAAACTCTCTTCCAACCTGTTAATTCTATTCTATTCTATTCTATTCTATTTAATTCTATTCTATTCTATTCTATTCTATTCTATTCTATTCTATTCTATTCTATTCTATTCTATTCTATTCTATTCCGTCCTGTTCTATTCTATTCTATTCTATTCTATTCTATTCTATTCTATTCTATTCTATTCTATTCTATTCTATTCTATTTCTATTCATTCCATTCCATTCCATTCCATTCCATTCCATTCCATTCCATTCCATTCCATTCCATTCCATTCTATTCTATTCTATTCCATTCCATTCCATTCCATTCCATTCCATTCTGTTCTATTCGATCCTATTCTATTCTATTCTATTCTATTCTATTCTATTCTATTCTATTCTATTCTATTCTATTCTATTCTATTCTATTCCATTCCATTCCGTTCTATTCCATTCTATTCTATCCTATCACTGCAAAACTTCAGGGAAGCAATACAACTGCGACTTACATGTCAGAGAAAGAAGAAGTCCACTCTTTTTCTTTGTTTTCAGTTGGTAAGACACACCTCCAAACTATCTGGAGCTAGCTGGTTCCAGAGCTTAGTGTGACATCACTAAACTTCACATCTGAGTCACTGGCTGAAGTGGAGTCTGAAAGGCTAATGAAAGGACTGAAGAGTATTGTCAGCTGAGAGGTCTTCAGCGGCCTGTGGCAGCTGCTGTCTGTGGTGGAGAAAAGCGGCTGCCATTGTCAGTGTACAGACACACTGCACTTGGGGTAGAGCACCAAAGGAAAAAAAGCACTAAAAATTCATTCAGGCTGTAGGAAGGATGGATTGGAACAGAGGGAAGATGGAGATGGGGTCAGGGAATTGGAGTTAAAGCCTTCCTTTCATCATATGTGCCACGGCATTGAAACACACACCTCAAGAAATCAGGAGAAAGTCTTGCTTAGAAGAAGGGTTCAGCAGTTGTTGTGAGGAGAGCTTGCTTTCTGACTCTTAGAGTCATAGAACTATTTCAGCTGGAAAAGATCTCTAAGGTCATTGAGTCCATCAGCCTAACACCTCCATGGCCATTAAACCATGTCCCCAGGTGCCACGGCCACAAGTTTCTTGAACACCTCCAGGGATGGTGACTCCACCACTTCCCTGGGCAGCCTGTTGCAGTCCATGACCATGCTTGCAGCAAAGAAATTTTTCCTAGCATCCAACATAAACCTCCCCTGGTGCCACTTGAGGCTGTTACCTTTTGGCTTACCACTACTTACTTGGAAGAAGAGACTTCCCTGGTCCTGCTGGCCAGATTATTGCTGCTCCAGACCAGGCTACTGGTGGCCTTCTTGGCCACCTGGGCACACCCTGGCTCGTGTTCAGCTGCCTGTCAATCAGCACCCCCAGGAATTTCTCTGCTGTGCAGCTTTCCAGCCACTTCACCCCAAGCCTGGAGCATTCCTGGGGTTGTTGTGACCCAAGTGCAGGACCCAGCACTTGGCCTGGTTGAATCTCATACACTCTTATTGAGTTTTGAGTCTCAAAGGTTGACTCAGGCCAGTCCTGGGACTTCACTTATAACCTGAACTGATGACACCACAGCTTCAGGGGGAATAGTTGCAGTGAAGGTGTTTGCAGAGCATTTCTATCTATCAACCCTGAAGCTCAAGTAAGCAAAATCTAACTCTTGTTTTGCTTGCCGCTTACATCTTGGAGGTAAATATAGGAACCTCTCCTCATTATGTCTGAGTATGTCTTATTTCCATGACATTGTGCCTATGTGGGACTTAAGAATGATGGAGCAGAATCATTATGGTGTCATTGATTCCTTACAGCATAAGAGCTTTTAGAAGTCAGGTTATCTTCAGAGCAACAAACTCAGGGCAATCATCTCTGCCACTTCCTGTGTCAGAGCAGTGTTGTAGGAGGCTGTGTTAAAATTTGCTTTGCCTTCAAAGCTTCTGCAAACAAACCCACATTTTCCTCTCCTGTTTGGGAATGGTGGACAGGCTGACCCCACCACTGCCTTGTGCCAGGGAAAATACTGCTGAAGTGTGAAGCTGCAAAACCAGAGGGAATCCTCTTCCCTGGCCTGCTCATCTCCTTCAGTGCAAGCTTTGCTGAGCTCTTATTCAGCAGATGGTGGAGGAGAGATAGCCTCCAAAACCACTGAGACAAATATTTGATTTGGATGAGTACATTAAAGATTACTCACTTCTCCCCTCAAATTATCTGTGCTTTGCAGAGAGTACAAAGGGTATGGGTTGGATCATCCCCTTTCTAATAAAAGTGCTTTTCAGCCCCTGGCTCTGAGTGCCTTCTGCAGGCCAAGCTCACTGCTGTGTGATACTCCATTCACAGTCAGGTGAGGAAAGGACATTGGCCTTGACACATTCCCAAGGAGTCTCTGAAGTAAAATGAATCCATGAATATCATCCACTTCCAGCAGCTATGCCAAAGCAGGGCCTTCATGTTGGCACACCCTGAGACAGTAAGTCGTGGCTTGATTTGCAGATCTGAGATTCAGGCAGAGCAGCAAATGTGCTTCTCCATCCTTAAAATACTGGTAAAGGTCATGGCAGAGGCAATGCAGCATGAACAGCAGGCTGTCTGAAAAGGCACTTGCCCCACATCCTCCCTTCTCCCATTGGGCCCCTCAGTTTAGGAAGGACATGAAGACGCTTGAAGGTGTCCAGAGAAGGGCAACAAGGCTGGGGAGAGGCCTTGAGCACAAGCCCTATGAGGAGAGGCTGAGGGAGCTGGGGTTGTTTAGCCTGGAGAAGAGGAGGCTCAGGGGCGACCTCATTGCTGTCTGCAACTACCTGAAGGGTGGTTGTAGCCAGGAAGGGGTTGGTCTCTTCTCTCTAGCAACCAGCACCAGAACAAGAGGACACAGTCTCAAGCTGCACCAGGGGAAGTTTAGGCTCGAGGTGAGGAGAAAGTTCTTCACTGAAAGAGTGATTCGTCATTGGAATGTGCTGCCCAGGGAGGTGGTGGAGTCACCATCCCTGGAGGTGTTCAAGAGGGGACTGGATGTGGCACTTGGTGCCATGGTCTAGTCATGGGGTCTGTGCTGAGCTGGGGAGGGACTTTTTTACAAGGGCTTGGAGTGACAGGATGAGGGGGAATGGATTTAAACTCAAGCAGGGTAGATTTAGAATTGGACATAAGACAAAGTTCTTTACTATGAGGATAGTGAAATACTGGAACAGGTTCCCCAGGGGGTGGAGGAGGCCCCATCCCTGAAGACACACAATGTCAAACCTTATGGGGACCTGAGCACCCTGATCTAGTTGGAGATATCCCTGATCACTTCAGGAGTGTTGGACAAGATGACCTCCAAGGATCCCTTCCAATGTGATGGATCCTATGATTCCTTCACATTTCAGATCTTCACCTGCACTGATTTTCAAGTTTTGCAGGTAAGGTTTCAAGCTGGCGGAGTCAAAACCCAGAGCCTCACAGGGAGGCATTGGTCAGGTAACTGCTGTTTGTCAGAGCATAGCAGAAATGTGAGTGGGTGCTGTGAGTGGAGCAGCCTAGCAGCTCTCCCTGTGCTCTCAGGGCAGCACTAGCTCCTGCTCAGCTCCTCCTGTGGAGCTCCTCAGAGCATCCTAAGGGATGCTAAGGGGGGATGCAGAGCTGATCATTTGGGGAAAAGCCTTAAGGAGTCCTATTAACTCCTCCAGGCACTGTGTGCATGTGCACACACATCTGTGTGACTTCAGACTGGGCAGCCTTCAAGATTTATCTCAGTGCTGACAGCTCACAAATTTACTTGTGCACTTTTCCCCTGGGCCTTTGTGCACATCTTTCTGGTAGATTTTATCACCATTAGAAAAAAACACATTGCTAAAAACAAGTGGTTCTAAGTTATCTTCCTGCCTCTGCTTTCCCCCTATTGCTATTGGCCATTGGAATGTGCTGCCCAGGGAGGTGGTGGAGTCACCATCCCTGGAGGTGTTTAGGAGGAGACTGGATGGGGTGCTTGGTGCCATGGTTTAGTTGGTTAGATGGTGTTGGGTGATAGGTTGGACTTGATGATCTTAAAGGTCTCTTCCAACCTGGTTAATTTCTCTTTTCTCTTTCTTCTTCTCTTCTCTCTTCTCTTCTCTTCTCTTCTCTTCTCTTCTCTTCTCTTCTCTTCTTCTCTTCTCTTCTCTTCTCTTCTCTCTCTTCTCTTCTCTTCTCTTCTCTTCTCTTCTCTTCTCTTCTCTTCTCTTCTCTTCTCTTCTCTTCTCTTCTCTTCTCTTCTCTTCTCTTCTCTTCTCTTCTCTTCTCTTCTCTTCTCTTCAAACCTCTCCTCTCCGAACCGAACCGAACCTCTGCTCTCCTCTCCTCTCCTCTTCCATTCCATTCCATTCCATTCCATTCCATTCCATTCCATTCCATTCCATTCCATTCCATTCCATTCCATTCCATTCCATTCCATTCCATTCCATTCCATTCCATTCTCCTTCTGTCACCCCCTGCCACTGTTCATGCCATAGCCAAACCCTTCCTGACACTTCTCATTTATTTCTACCAGACTTAGAATCATTGAAATGTTTGATAGGAAAAGACCATCAAGTCCAACCATTCTCTAATTCTAACAAGGCTGATGCTAAATTATGTCCCTCAGCACCACACCTCTGTGTCTGCTAATCATCTGCAGTGATGGGGATTCAACCACCTCCCTGGACAGCCTGTTCTAGTGGTTCAGAACCTTTCCAGCAAAGAATTTTCTTCTAATATCCAACCTAAACCTCCCCTGGTGCAGCTTGAGGCTATTTCTTCTCGTTCTATCACCTGAAACAAGGGAGAAGAGACCATCTCCCACCTCTCTCCAGCCTCCTTCAGGGAGTTATAGAGAGCAATGAGGTCTCCCCTCAGCCTCCAAACTGAACACCCCCAGCTCCCTCAGCTGCCCCTCCCTGGCCCTGTTTTCCAGACCCTTCCCCAGCTTTCTTGCCCTTCTCTGGGCCCCCTAAAGCACATCAATCTCCTTCTTGGAGTGAGGGCCCCAAAAGAGAGCCCAGTACTCAAGGAGTGGTGGCCTCAGCAGTGCTGAGTGACTTCCAGCATTGTCACTCCATAGAAACTAAATTCCTTTCTTTTTGTTTCAATAACCACAACCCTGCCATCTGCATCCTCTCACCTCAGCCCATGCTGTGCTGTATCCAGTTCCCCCCTCAAAACCCAGCTGCCAATATCACCCTGTCAAGCCTTTGTTTAAAACTAAATTACCTTCCTCCACAGCATCTTTGAACACCACAAATCCCAATTGCTCCTGCCTGCTTTTGTGTGTATTCAGCTCTGGGCAGGTCTACACTCTTTCTTTTCTTAATGCTTCCCTCAGTGTAGCTCATAATGCTGCAATGTGCTTTCTGCATTCACATAGAGCTGTCAGGGTTGAAAGGGACCTCAAGGATCAGCCAGTTCCAACCCCCCTGCCATGGGCAGGGACACCTCACACCGCAGCAGGTTGCTCACAGCCACATCCAGCCTGACTGCAAACACCTCCAGGCAGGAGGCTTCCACCACCTCCCTGGGCAACCTGTGCCAGGCTCTCACCACCCTCATGGGGAACAACTTCTTCCTCATATCCAATCTCAATCTACCCATTTCTTGTTTTACTTCATCCCCCCCAGTCCTATCACTCCCTGACACCCTCAAAAATCGCTGCCCAGCTCTCTTGCAGTCCCCTTCAGATACTGGAAGGCCACAATTAGGTCTCCTCAGAGCTTTCTCCAGGCTGAACAACCCCAACTCTCTCAGACAGTCCTCAAAGGAGAGGATCTCAAACCCTCTGATCCCATGCATGTTCTTTATGCATCTCCTCATGCTCTGACCCAGGTAAAGGATTCATGTTTCATATGCATCTTCTCATGCTCTGCTCTGTATGGAGGATTCATGTTCCACATGCAAACTACAAACCTCCCTCCTTGTAGTGGATCTTCTCTTTCAAGGTCCACAAAAGCTCACTGATACCAATCTCAACATCACAAAGGAAAGGATGAAATAAAATACTGTAATAGCCTTTCCTGTGACTGCTCCAAACTCAGGCAGACTTTCAAATGCCCTTGGGCTAGAAGCCACCTTTATTTTTGCCATCTAGCACTCAAAGAAAGCTGCCAGCACTTAAACTAGGAGGGTAATTAATAAAGGGGGAAAAAAACGTCATGTTCTGGACGTGCTGGAAGGTGTCCAGAAAAGGCTCCGAGGAGACATAATTGTGGCCTCCCAGTATCTGAAGGGGACTCCAAGAAAGCTGGGGAGGGACTTTTGAGGGTGTCAGGGAGGGATAGGACTGGGGGATGGAGCAAAACTAGAAATGGGGAGATTCAACTTCATGATAGGAAGCAATTCTTCCCCATGAGTGTGGTGAGAGCCTGGCACAGGTTGCCCAGGGAGGTGGTGGAAGCCTCCTGCCTAGAGGTGTTTGCAGCCAGGCTGGAGGTGGCTGTGAGCAACCTGCTGCAGTGTGAGGTGTCCCTGGCCATGGCATGGGGTTGGAACTGGATGATCCTTGAGGTCCCTTCCAACCCTAACAAGTCTATGATTCTATGTTTATCTCTCCATTTTACCAATGATGCTCACACCACCTCTGCCTGCAGTGTAGGACAGAACAGGCAAGTGTTGCTCCTCTGCCTGCAGGAAACACGAGGAGCACTGCTCCCAAGTACAGGACTCACAGTCACAGTATCCTTAAGGTTGGAAGAGACCTCGAAGATCATCAAGTCCAACCTGTCACCACAGACCTCATGACTAGACCATGGCACCAAGTGCCACATCCAATCCCCTCTTGAACACCTCCAGGGATGGTGACTCCACCACCTCCCTGGGCAGCATATCCCAATGGCAAATGACTCTCTCTGTGAAGAACTTTCTCCTCACCTCCAGCCTAAACTTCCCCTGGTGCAGCTTGAGACTGTGTCCCCTTGTTCTGGTGCTGGTTGCTAGAGAGACCAACTCCCTCCTGGCTACAACCTCCCTGCAGGGAGTTGTAGAGAGCAATGAGGTCTCCCCTGAGCCTCCTCTTCTCCAGGCCAAGCAACCCCAGCTCCCTCAGCCTCTCCTCACAGGGCTGTGCTCAAGGCCTCTCACCAGCCTCGTTGCCCTTCTCTGGATATGTTCAAATGTCTCAGTGTCCTTCCTAAACTGAGGGGCCCAGAACTGGACACAGCACTCAAGGTGTGGCCTAACCACTGCAGAGTATAGGGGCACAATGACTTCCCTGCTCCTGCTGACCATACTATTCCTGATGCAGGCCAGGATGCCATTGGCCTTCTTGGCCACCTGGGCACACTGCTGGCTCATGTTTAGGTGGCTGTCAATCAGTATCCCCAGGTCCCTCTCTGTTTTGCAGCTCTCCAGCCACTCTGGCCCCAGCCTGTAGCTCTGCCTGGGGTTGTTGTGGCCAAAGTGCAGCCCCTGGCACTTGGATTTGTTGAATGCCATCCTGTTGGACTCTGCTCATCTGTCCAGTTGGTTGAGGTCCCTCTGCAGATCCCTTCTGTCCTCTAACTGATCAACATCCACTCCCAACTTGGTGTCATCTGCAAATTTGCTGATGACTGACTCAATCCCCTCATCCAGATCATCAATGAAGAGGATAGGGCCCAACACTGATGCCTGGGGGATGCCACTGGTGACTGGCCTCCGGCTGCAGGTGGCACCATTCACCACCACTCTCTCAGGAACTCAGGAACATTAAGCTGCAAGGGCAACTGCTAATAAACTGCCTGTGACTATTAATCCAATATTCCCTTTCTAATCACAAGGTTTCATCACTTTTGCTCTACAATCATGACAAGCAGTGAATATATTCAAGGCAAAAGACAATGAAACCGCTTTTTTGCTGGTGTGGTTTGGTTTGTGGGTGGTTGTTGTTGGGGTTTTCTCCCAGTCTGTGCTCCATCACCACTCCATCGATTTCTCAGCGTTTTAGCAGCTACAGCACAACTGGATTAACTAGATAAGGAACCTTTCACTCTCAGGTCATCACTTCTTCACATCTGAGACAGGTTGGCACCGACCAAAGGTCACTTTAACATTCCCATTTTAATAAAGACCAAGTCAGAGAGAGCCTTTCAGACAGGCACAGAACAACAGCTCAACTTTCTTAAGCCGCCCACAGAATACACAACTAGCCCCAACTTTGCTGCCTGCCAAAGTCAAACTGATAGAGAGTTAGGCGGTCAGCTCGTTGCCAGATGTCTGGCTGTGTAACTCTCTGGCACCAGGCATTATGTAGAGACAGATCTATGGATTGGATCAATTAGCATTACACTTACCATCTGACAACTGTTTGGTCGCCTTCGCCCAGCTCCTAGAGGCCAGGTGTTCACATCGCGGAAATCACCATCACAATTGGTACCACTAATTGATACGGTTGTTGGCAGTCACAGCAGAGAGGACAAGGGCTGAATTGAGACCAAAGCACTCTTTTCACCCCTAGAGATGGTCTCTTCAGCTCAGGATGTCCAGGGCATTTGGAGGATGCCTTTCTGCTGGTTGCATGTGTGGTGTGGAGCAGAATCTGCTCTGTTTTCGAATCCAGGGCGTTTACCCAGCACCAAATTCAAGGAGGTTTCTTGGGGGACAAGGGAAAGAAGGGGGGTGCTGAGTCTCTTCATCATTTCTGGTTAGGTGACTTAAGAAAGATGTTGATTTTGTTTTTTTCTTCTTCTTCTTAGAGGGCTGGAGCTGCTCTGCTATGAGGACAGCCTGAGGGGGTTGGGGTTGTTCAGTCTGGAGAAGAGAAGGCTCTGAGGAGATCTTCTTGTGGCCTTCCAGTATCTGAAGGGGGCTACAAGAAAGCTGGGGAGGGACTCTTGAGGGTGTCAGGGAGGGATAGGACTGGGGGGATGGAGTAAAACAAGAAATGGGGAGATTCAGATTGGATGTGAGGAAGAAGTTGTTCCCCATGAGGGTGCTGAGAGCCTGGCAGGGGTTGCCCAGGGAGGTGGTGGAAGCCTCATCCCTGGAGATGTTTGCAGCCAGGCTGGATGTGGCTGTGAGCAACCTGCTGTAGTGTGAGGTGTCCCTGCCCATGGCAGGGGGTTTAGAACTGGAGGTCCTCCCTGAGGGAGGACCTTGAGGTCCCTTCCACCCCTTCCAATTCTATGATTGTATGATTCTCCATTTTCCCAGTATCTTCTGAGATTTATTTTATATCAGGGGGTGGTGGGTCAGTAATCAGACCCATGGGATTATTTAGACCTCATCATTTAGAGATGTCTTTATCATTAGAGACTGGATGGGGTGCTTGGTGCCATGGTTCAGTTGATTAGATGGTGTTGGATGAGAGGTTGGACTCTATCTCAAAGGTCTTTTCCAATCTGGTTAATTCTGTTCTATCCTATTCTATTCCATTCCATTCCATTCCATTCCATTCCATTCCATTCCATTCCATTCTATTCCATTCTATTCTATTCTATTCTATTCTATTCTATTCTATTCTATTCTATTCTATTCTATTCTATCCTATCCTATCCTATCCTATCCTATCCTATCCTATTCTATTCTATTCTATTCTATTCTATTCTATTCTATTCTATTCTATTCTATTCTATTCTATTCTATTCTATCCAGTTCTATTCTATCCTATTCTATTCTATCCTATCCTATCCTATCCTATCCTATCCTATCCTATCCTATCCTATCCTATCCTATCCTATCCTATCCTATCCTATTCTTACATCCAATGGTAAGTTATTTCCATTCTGCTCCTTTCTACTCAAGATCTGTGGGAAATTTTCAAGGCACAGCCTAAAACTACAACCCAGGGGTAAAAAAAAAACAATAAACAGAAAAACCCCCTAAAAGATAAATTGTGTGCAGAGATCTTAACGCTCTGAGTGTCTCTCATCGAGGTGGGTTGAGGTTCCCCCTCTCTCAGCAGTCACTTTGCCAGACCAACTCAGCTAGAAGCAAATGAAGCTGTGACCATTTCAAGGCAAAAGACAAAAGGAAGAGCAAGTCCCTTGCAGAAATCCTCCAGCACTTACAGGAACTCTAGTGCTCCCTCATTTCTTCTCTTCTACACTCCAGACAGTCATGTAAAGAGCTTCATGGCTATATTCTCTTGTGGAGCTTGTGGGTATACTTGCTGATTAGACAAATGGGGTTCTGCTTTGGCAAATGTCCATTGCTTTCCCCAGCTGACTTCCAGAATATGCTATAAAATGCAAAGGAAGGCAATAAACCTCCCATCTGCAGCTGAGATTTCCACTTTGCCAAAGACCCTTTTGCTATCAGCACCTTTAGCTATGACTTTCAGAGAAAAGAGAGGTGTAAATTTGGTGGTTTTTTTTTTTTCTCTTCTCTTCTCTTCTCTTCTCTTCTCTTCTCTTCTCTTCTCTTCTCTCTCTCTTCTCTTCTCTTCTCTTCTCTTCTCTTCTCTTCTCTTCTCTTCTCTTCTCTTCTCTTCTCTTCTCTTCTCTCTTCTCTCTTCTCTTCTCTCTTCTCTTCTCTTCTCTTCTCTTTCTCTTCTCTTCTCTTCTCTTCTCTTCTCTTCTCTTCTCTTCTCTTCTCCTCTCTTCTCTGAACCTCTCCTCTCCGAACCTCTCTCCTCTCCGAACCTCTCCTCTCCTCTCCGAACCTCCTCTCCTCTCCTCTCCGAACCGAACCTCTCCTCTCCGAACCTCTCCTCTCGAACCTCTCCCTCTTCCCTCTTTCCTCTCCTTCCTTCCCTTCCTTCCTTCCCTTCCTTCCTTCCCTTCCTTCCTTCCTTCCTTCCTTCCTTCCTTCTTCCCTTCCTTCTTCTCTGAACCTCTTCTCTCCCTCCGAACCTCTCCTCCTTCCTTCCTCTCCTCTCCGAACCTTCTGAACCTCTCCTCCGAACCTCTCCCTTCCTTCCTTCCCTTCCCTTCCCTTCCCTTCCCTTCCCTTCCCTTCCCTTCCCTTCCCCCTTCCCTTCCCCCTTTCCCTTCCCTTCCTTCCTTCCCTTCCCCCTTCCCTTCCCTTCCCTTCCCTTCCTTCCTTCCCCTTCCCTTCCTTTCCTTCCCTTCCCTTCCC
Organism: Picus viridis; assembly: GCA_033816785.1. NCBI lineage: Eukaryota > Metazoa > Chordata > Aves > Piciformes > Picidae > Picus > Picus viridis. The sequence goes on from CM066571.1 coordinate 14,653,344, forward strand.
TTCCCCCTTCCTTCCCTTCCCTTCCCTTCCCTTCCCTTCCTTCCCTTCCCTCCCCTCCCCTCCCCTCCCCCCCTCCCCTCCTCTCTGAACCTCTCCAAACCTCTTCTCTTCTCCCTGTGGCAGACACTTTACTGCATTCACCAGCAGCAGTATCCCAACCACCTCTGAATTGATTCTGAATATTAATCTAAGAATGAAAAAGCCAATAATCAGGTATAATAGAAATGGACCATGTGGGCCATTATTCTATCAAAAAAAGAGGCAAAAATTTCAGCTGCTTTGCTATTCTCTTTGCACTTCAGAACAGTGCTACCTTTTATGGTCTGTGCATCAACTGTGCTTCATTGATTTTTGGTACTTTCAGCAGATACACCATAAGTACAGCCAATAATGCAAACACTGCAAGTGAGAAATGCAATTAGAAGAGAGCAAAACACTTGAGAAGCTGGGTTGAGGGAGAGGGAGAGAAGGGGAGAGGGAGAGAAGGGGAGAGGGAGAGGAGAGGAGAGGGAGAGGAGAGGAGAGGAGAGGAGAGGAGAGGAGAGGAGAGGAGAGGAGAGGAGAGGAGAGGGAGAGGAGAGGAGAGGAGAGGAGAGGAGAGGAGAGGAGAGGAGAGGAGAGGAGAGGAGAGGAGAGGGAGAGGAGAGGAGAGGAGAGGAGAGGAGAGGAGAGGGAGGAGAGGAGAGGAGAGGAGAGGAGAGGAGAGAGGAGAGGAGAGGAGAGGAGAGGAGAGAGAGAGAGGAGAGGAGAGGAGAGGAGAGGAGAGGAGAGGAGAGGAGAGGAGAGGAGAGGAGAGGAGAGGAGAGGAGAGGAGAGGAGAGGAGAGGAGAGGAGAGGAGAGGAGAGGAGAGGAGAGGAGAGGAGAGGAGAGGATGTCTTTCAGCACTGGGATTTCTTGGTTATGGCTTTGTATCTTAGAGAAAACCAGAGGAACTCTGCCTTCTGCTAAATTGCTGCTTCCAATACTGAGGGCTGAAGAAGGAACACACAAGCATCAAAGGCTCTTGCTCAAAGAAGCCCTTACATAGCAAAGAGTTGCTACGACAGGGGATGTTCATTGACTGTCACCTTAATTTGAAAGGTATCATTATCATTAACTTTGACAAGTAGCCTCTCCTTGGGGAACCCAAGCCTGAGCCAATCAGCCTTTGCCTTTAGCTCAAGGTAGTAATCCCACCCATGTACAGAGCCCACCTGCATTTTCTTCCACCTAACAAGTAAAATGAAACAGCTGCTTGCTCAGGGATTGGAACAGGCTGCCCAGGGGAGGTGGTGGAGTCACCCTCCCTGGGGGTGTTAAAGAAATGTGTGGCCATGGCACTTTGGGCCATGATATAATGGCCATGGTGGTGTTGGGTCAATGGTGGGACTCAATGATCTTAGAGGGATTTTGCAACCCAAACAATTCTGTGTTTCTATGCATCCAGGTTGGTGACCAACTACAGAAACCAACCAAGAAGAAAGCATAGCCAGCAGGACAAGGGAGGTGATTCTCCCCTCTAGTCTGCTGTGGTGAGACCCCACCTGGAGCACTGTGTCCTGTTCTAGAGCCTCTATTTCAGGAGGGATCTGGAAACAATAGAACATGCCCAGAGAAGGGCCATGAGGATGAGCAGAGGGCTGGAGCTTCTATCCTGTGAGGACAGACTGAGGGAGCTGGGGATGTTCAGTCTAGAGAAGAGAAGGCTCCAAGGAGACCTTATTGTGGCCTTCCAGGATCTGAAGGGGGCTACAGGAAAGCTGGGAAGGGACTTTTGAGGGAGTGATAGGACTGGTGGGAATGGAACAAAACTAGAAATGGGTATATTCAGGTTGGATGTTAGGAAGAAGTTGTTCCCCGTGAGGGTGGTGAGAGCCTGGCACAGGTTGCCCAGGGAGGTGGTGGAAGCCTCCTGCCTGGAGGTGTTTGCAGCCAGGCTGGAGGTGGCTGTGAGCAACCTGCTGCGGTGTGAGGTGTCCCTGCCCATGGCAGGGGGTTGGAACTGGCTGATCCTCGAGGTCCCTTCCACCCCTGACAATTCTGTGATTCTATGAAATAAAACACCAACCTCTGCACAAATAAAGAGAAACAAAGTGCCCAGGGTGTGTCTGGCACAATGACTCACCCCACCGCTCCCCATCAGATATGCCAGCATGCTCCCACCTCCCACCACACAGCACCTACAGACCTGAGCTGAGGCATTTCCTCCCCTGCTCTGTGGTTGCACACATGTTACTCATAGGAAGGGTCCCAGGAGGCTTATGTGGGTACAAAAGGCAGATTCTGATCTTGCCTTCTCCTCTTGCCTGCAAGGGCTCTTACCTTCTCATGCCAAGGGACGAGTTAATTCAGGCTCAACAGTGCAATGTCTCTCCTTGAATGGTTCCCTGCTGTGAACATTTTTAGTTCTGGCAGCAGAGTGTCCTCTTCCCCTTTCAAGTTTAATTCACTGGACTAATTATTCCAAGAAAAAGACCTCGAGATTCCAGTTTATTTTAATCCAGTGGGTGAAACTAAACGCGATGTGCTCATCGTGCTGGAGGGAGGCAATCACTGAGCTGCTCTGCAAAATGCCAACCACAAAAAAATCTCTTTCTGGTCTCTTTGATTGTTTGTTTGGTTTTGTTTTTTTCCCTGAAGAAAAAAAAACTTCCAGCTCAACTGTCAGCTGTGCATCTACCCTGGCTCCACAACACAATAGGTGGATTGTAGTGCACAGTGTAGTTGTAGGCAGTGGAACAGGCTCCCCAGGGAGGTGCTGGAGTCACCACCCCTGGAGGTGTCCAAGAAACCTGTGGCTGTGGCACTTCAGGCCGTGGTTTAGTGGCCACGCTGGTGTTGAGTCAGTGGTTGGGCTCAATGATCTTAGAGGGATTTCCCAACCCAAACAGAATCACAGAATCACCAAGGTTGGAAGAGACCATTCGCCATTGGAAGGGGCTGCCGGGGGAGGTGGTGGAGTCACTGTCCCTGGAGGTGTTCAAGAGGGGATTGGATGTGGCACTTGGTGCCATGGTCTAGTCATGGGGTCTGTGGTGACAGGTTGGACTCGATGATCCTCGAGGTCTCTTCCAACCTTAGTGATACTGTGATACTGTTATCTCAAAGATCATTAAGTCCAACCTCTCACCCAACACCTCATGACTACTAAACCATGGCACCAAGTGCCACATCCAATCCCCTCTTGAACACCTCCAGGAATGGTGACTCCACCACCTCCCTGGGCAGCACATTTCAATGGCTAACAACTCTCTCTGTGAAGAACTTTCTCCTCACATCCAGTCTAAACATGCCCTGGCCAGCTTGAGACTGTGTCCTCTTGTCCTGGTGCTGCTTGCCTGGGAAAAGAGACCAACCCCCACCTGGCTACAACCTCCCTTCACGTAGTTGTAGACAGCAATAAGGTCTCCTCTGAGCCTCCTCTTCCCCAGGCTAAACAACCCCAGCTCCCTCAGCCTCTCCTCACAGGGCTTGTGCTCAAGGCCTCCCACCAGCTTCTATGATTCGATGATTTTTACCTCCAGATAAATTATTGAGCTCAGGAGATAGGAACTGTAGCAACCTGTGCAAGCCATGTCCCCACAGCTGGGCAAGTTTGCCCCCAGAGCTTTCCTAGGACACAGTCTCAAGCTGTGCCAGGGGAGGTTCAGGCTGGATGTTAGGAAGAAGTTCTTCCCAGAAAGAGAGTTTGGCCATTGGGATGTGCTGCCCAGGGAGGTGGTGGAGTCACCATCAGTGGAGGTGTTTAGGAAGAGCCTGGATGGGGCACTTGGTGCCATGGTTTAGTTGCTTAGATGATGTTGGATGATAGGTTGGACTTGATGATCTCAAAGGTCTTTTCCAACCTGGTTATTTCTATTCTATTCTATTCTATTCTATTCTATTCTATTCTATTCTATTCTATTCTATTCTAAATTCAATACCAAGAGTCTGTCCCAACTGCCAGGCACTGTTTAGTGGTGGTGCAAGACAAAATGAAGTATCTCAGTTTCTGGCTACTGGTACTGGACCTCACCCAGAAAATGCCAGTCCCTGTGCCCCTCTTTGAAATCTGAGCTGCAGGATGCTGCTGCCCAAACATGTCCAAGGTCTGCCCCTGGAGTGCTCACCACGAGGCTGTGCAGCTGCCTGGGTTTTGTCCTTCTCTTGAATGGTTTCCATCCCTCAGCCTACAGCCAGCCTTGAGAGGCATCCAGCTATTCATCTGTCTTCTGAGCTATGAGCTGGTGAAAGGGTTTCCTCCGGCTCCTCCTTGCTCTGCAAGAACAAATGCTGCCCCCATGGTGATTTCCTGGCTGACAATCCCAGATCTGCTGCACAAGAATAGAACCAGGGATCTCAGAGCAAACCAAAGTACTCCTTTCCCTATAGACACCTATGGGGAGAGACTTCTTACTCCTCCAGCAAAATCCTAGTGAGTGTTCTCCCCCTGCCTCTGCTGGCTTCTGTCTCTCATCCTTGTCCTTGCACCACTGCCTTCTTCCTTTCTAACATATATTGTATTCACAGAACAAATACTTATAGAATCATAGAATTGTTAGGGTTGGAATGGACCTCAAGGACCATCTAGATCCAAATCCCCTGCCATGGGCAGGGACACCTCACACTTGTTGCTTGTCAGCATCTCTTCAAGCAATCAATCATTTATCCCCAAACTTTATTTCCACCTCCCCACCCACCCCCTTCCTCTTCTCTGTTGCATTCCACACAAAGCTAAGGTACTTGTTGGCTGAGACAGCTTTTTACTGGGAAGAAAGAAAATGAAGTTGAATGAGGGACAGACTGGCCTCAAGAAAACAAAACTCTGCCTTTGGAGATGCTGTTTATCACTACTGGGGCCAGGCTTGTTTGACAGCTTTGTTGGTGCCTTGAACAGAGGCATTGAGTGCACCCTCAGCAGGTTTGCTGATAACACCAAGCTGTGTGGGGCAGCGGACAGCTGGAGGGAAGGGATCCATCCAGAGGGACACTGACAGGCTGGAGAGGTGGGCACATGACAGCCTCACGAGGTTGAACAAGACCAAGTGCAAGGTGCTGCTGGTGGGTCGGGGCCATCCCAAGCACTGATACAGGCTGGGCAGGGACTGGCTTGAGAGCAGCCCTGGAGAAAAGGACCTGGGGGTGCTGGTGGAGGAGAAGCTCAACAGGAGCCAGCAGTGAGCACTTGCAGCCCAGAGAGCCAAGCAGAGCCTGGGCTGCAGCAAGAGAAGTGTGGCCAGCAGGGCCAGGGAGGGGATTCTGCCCCTCTGCTCCATTCTGGAGCTGAGCTGGAGCTCTGGGTCCAGTTCTGGAGCCTCTATTACAGAAAGACTCTGGAGGTGCTGGAAGGTGTCCAGAGTAGGGCCACAAGGATGAGCAGAGAGCTGGAGCTGTTCTGCTATGAGGACAGACTGAGGGAGTTGGGATTGTACAGTCTGGAGAAGAGAAGGCTCTGAGGAGACCTTCTTGCAGCCTTCCAGTATCTGAAGGGGGCTCCAAGAAAGCTGGGGAGGGACTTTTGAGGGTGTCAGGAAGTGATAGGACTGGGGGGGATGGAGTAAAACTAGAAATGGGGAGATTCATATTGGATGTGAGGAAGAAGTTGTTCCCCATGAGGGTGGTGAGAGACTGGCCCAGGGAGGTGGTGGAAGCCTCATGCCTGAAGGCTTTTGCAGCCAGGCTGGATGTGGCTGTGAGCAACCTGCTGTAGTGTGAGGTGTTCTGACCCTATCATTTCTATGATGCTGTGTTTGCCTCTGGTGACACAACCCTTCTTGCACATGTTCTTGGTTCATGGAATCACAGAATCATTTCAATTGGAAAAGACCTCTAAGACCATTGAGTCCAACCATGACCAAGGGGCAGATCTTATGCTCCTTACTCAGGTGACCACCTGCCGTGGCTGTAGAAGGGGTCTGTTCCCCATTTCTCTTGGCATTTCAAGCTGCTGCAGTACCTTACAGCCGTGTTATTTTGTTTTGACTGACTTCTCCCTCTGCCTGGGGTTTACAGAGCACTGTGGATCGTTAGTTCCTCTCCAGAGCCTCCTTCCTTCACAAAACCTCCTTCCCAGTGATGTGAGGCATAGAAAATCAACGTTTAACTGGGTCAACAACTTGCAAATGTATTCAGTGGTGCTAACAAAGAGATGATGACAAATGACACGAGTAAGTTCTGACTAATTTCCAATCAAATCAATCTTATTGGATGTATCAGAGGAACACAGTGTTGTTTACCTCCCTTTTTACCCTTTACAAATGTGGAGAGCTGGTAGAGTGTGTTTAGGTCACACAGTGAGGGAGTTTCTGTGTGAATCAGATCGTGACAGGGGCTGCAGGGTCCTCTCTCCTCAGCTGAAGGGGTCCCCTCTGTGCAAAAACAAAGCAAAAGCTTTGGTATGCCTTGTGCAATTCTCGTCCCAAAATAATCAAGAATCTACCCAAAACTAAACAGACTTTGTGTGGAGCCCGCTCCATGCCTTGGCTGTACTCTGGAGCTGCACTGCCAGGACTGAGAAAGAACCACAGGGAGTGTGTGCAGCGCAGAGGCTCTGGGTTTCTCGGCAGGAACGCCTGACCTCTGGCAGATCCCCTGAGATACCCTGGTTCCCAGATCTCAACTGCCTTGCCTGTTCCAAGAGGAACAGAGGGAGGCAAGAGATAAATATACACTTAATGCCTTCCTGATGGAACCATCTGCAGAAAATTCCTCGAGGGAGCTTCCCATCCTTTTCAGCTGGTTGCTGTGAGCAGGGGAATGAACCGACCCACTGGTGGAGTTACTAGAAACTTGCTTCAGCCACAAAGCTGAAATGAATATGGTCAAGTTATTTATGAGCTGTCTTTGCCACCTTAAAATGCCACTGCAAATAAAAGAGCCATTAAAAAAGCAATGAACCAGAAAGAGAATGAAATGGAAGCAGCAGCATTAGGAAGAAATTCTTTACAGTGGGGGTGGTGAGACGCTGGAACAGGTTGCCCAGGGAGGTTGTGGATGATCCCAGGGCCAGGTTGGATGAGGTCTTGAGCAACCTGGGCTAGTGGGAGGTGTCCCTGCCTGTGGCAAGGTGTTGGAACTGGATGATCTTTAAGGTGCCTTCCAACCCAAGCCCTGGAGGTGTTCAAGAGGGGATTGGATGTGGCACTTGGTGCCATGGTTTAGTAGTCATGAGGTGTTGGGTGACAGGTTGGACTTGGTGATCTTTGAGATCTTTTCCAACCTTATTGATTCTATAATTCTATGGTTCATGCTTTATAAACAGCAGGTATTGTATGGTATTGTATTGTATTGTATTGTATTGTATTGTATTATATTGTATTGTATTGTATTGTATTGTATTGTATTGTATTGTATTGTATTGTATTGTATTGAAACTTGCCTTTGGAGGTGCAGCAGATTTACTCTGAGGAGTTACTCTGAGATTTACTCTGCCTCCACTAACTGCTTTTTCCAACACCATGGGAAACAAATCCCAGGCCTTCTCCCAACACATCCAAGCCCAGCACACACCCCAGCACTGTCCTGCAGAGTGTTACCCTGTAGGAAAGCCATAACTCTTGTGTCCTTTAAAGGGAATCCTGCCTCGCTCCCCCATCACACATGCAAACACATCAGATATTAAAGCTGAGAGGATAACACTGATGCCCTTCATCACAGGCTTCCTTTGATGGCTCCAGGGGATATAAAGGTATTTTGCTGTTTCCTCTCCAGAGGCATCTGGTTTGGTCAGGTGGTTCACAGTGCACATGGTCACATTTATTGTTTGGTGCAGTCTGTGCTGTGCTTCCTACCCCTCCCCAATATTTTCTCTGTCCTGGCTTTTCCCAAGGACTTTAATACAGAACTGAAATATTTGTTTATTTCTGGCATTTCCATCTGGTGTTAAGAGGATGAGAAACAGGCTCCTGTCACTGACAGTCCCTGACCATCTGAAAGGCCATTACAGATCTGGGGGGTTGCGTCTCCCCACCTCTCACACGTTATCAGGCTTAAGTGCTACAAGATCCCGTGCAAGTCCTGGTAAATGTTCTGCTGCAAAGGCATCCCTTCTGTGATGGGGGCCTGGCATTTCACACAGCACTGTCACCACAACCAGGCTCTGCAGACCCAGGAATGCTCTAAACCAACAACTGAAACAGGGCTGAAACCTGAATGGTGGTTAATGTCCTCAGCAAACCCCTGCTTCCCACCAAGCTGAGCTGACAGGCCATAGACAGACAGACAGGTTGTACTTCCAGGTTGCCTGAATGCTACTTTTTCTCCCTCCTGCCACCTGCTTTAGATGAATCTCTCTCTCATACCCTGTTGAAAGCAATCTTACTTCTCACACTGGGGGCTTCAGCATTGGGAATGCCTGAAAGGCCTTCACAGCCCCCAGCTTTACACTCAGACTTCACTCAAGTCTGTGGTTTCAATGCAGGAAATTACACTCCCCAGTGATTATACTTCCAGGAGTCTCCAGCTGAGGTGGTGGTTGCAGAGGTGTGGGCCAGCCACTCTAATTCCAACATAAACTCTTTCTTGCCCTACTTGTAAAGCACCATTAATCTATGGATGGTTCAGGGATTCACTGGAGATCACTTCTGTGCCACTAATCATAGAATCATAGAATGCATTGAGTTGGAAAAGGACCCCTGGAGGTCATCTTGTCCAACCCCACTGCAGTAACCAGGGACATCCCCAGCCAGATCAGGCTGCTCACAGCCCCATCAAACCTCATCTTGAGTGTCTCCAGGGATGAGGCCTCCACTGCCACTCTGGGCAACCTGTTCCAGTATCTCAACACTCTCATAGTAAAGAACTTCCTATGTCCAATCTAAATCTCTCCTCTTTCACCTCAAAAACCATTGTCCCACCTCCTATAACTACACTGCCCTATCACTCTTATCACTGCCTTTGTAAAAGTCCCTCTCCAGCTTTCTTGTAGCCCCCTTCAGGTACAGGAAAGATGTTCTAAAGTCACCCCAGAGCCTTATGCAGGCTGAACAGCCTGAATGCTCTCAACCTCTCTTCATGGGCCTCCACATTTCTTGAATACCTCCAGGGATGGTGACTCCATCACTTCCCTGGGCAGCCTGTTCCAATCCACTCTTGCAGGCATGAGTTTTAAAATCATCTCAGCCAACCCTCCCCTGGCACAATTTGAGGCCATTTCCTCTTATTCTCTCACATCACACTAGAGAGAAGAGACCAAAGATAAGAGAGGGAAGATGTTGAGATGCTGGAAGATGTCCAGAGAAGGGCAACAAAGCTGGGGAGGGATCTGGAGCACAGCCCTGTGAGGAGAGGCTGAGGGACCTGGGGTTGCTTAGCCTGGAGAAGTGGAGGTTCAGAGGAGACCTTCTTGCTGTCTCCAACTCCCTGAAGGGAGGTTGTAGCCAGGTGGGGGTTGGTCTCTTCTCCCAGGCAAGCAGCACCAGAACAAGAGGACACAGTCTCAAGCTGTGCCAGGGGAAGTTTAGGCTGGAGGTGAGGAGAAAGTTCTTCCTAGAAAGAGATTGGTGCCATTGGGATGTGCTGCCCAGGGAGGTGGTGGAGTCACCATCCCTGGAGGTGTTTAGGAAGAGCCTGGCTGAGGCACTTGGTGCCATGGTTGAGTTGATTAGATGATGTTGGGTGATAGGTTGGACTCCATCTCGAAGGTCTTTTCCAACCTGGTTATTTCTATTCTATTCTATTCTATTCTATTATTCTATTCTATTCTATTCTATTCTATTCTATCCTATCCTATTCTATTCTATCCTATTCTATTCTAACCTCACCTCCATCTCACTGCAACCTCCTTTCAGGGAGCTGTAGAGAGCAATGAAGTCTCCCCTCAGCCTCTTTTTCTCTACGTACTGTCTCTGCTTTCACAGACACCCTCAGACCCTACAGAAGATGGTCTAGAAGGTCCAACACACCCAGGAACACTGAGATAGTTTAGAGTTAGTGCAGAAATGTTAAATGATCCTTTGTCTGAAGCCAGGGTGAGGAAGAGCACTTGGGTTGTTGATAAGCGTGCAAGGATCTCAGTCCTCATGGCAATCACTTCCACCGGTGAGTCACCACGGCTGGGGCTTGTTCCTTCCTGGGGGCATATCCTTCCTACCCTTTCTCAGCCAAATCTGAAGAGGGCTTGGGCTTCACTCCTTACATTATTTCCTCCCAGTTGCTCCAAAGGTGCTTTCTTCCACAAACTTTCCTGGCAAGAATAGAATTCCTGGGACTAGCAGCGGGAAATGTAACCGAATCCTGGGCAGGCACACTGGCAAAGTTATACCAGCCCTTCAGTTCCTCCCAAATTGAATTCCCACAAACAATAGGGAGTGAGGTGCCAAGGCCAGGTTCAGAATGCCTGTAAATCTCCCCAGCAGTCCCTTGTCCCCATCCCCTCTTGTCTTTCACATGGGGCTCCTTGGACACAGGGAATCTCCATCCTCCTGGCAGCCTCCCTTTAGCTGCTGCTCCATGGGGATGAGGTCTGCCCTGAGCCTTCTCTTCTCCAGGCTGAACACACTCAGCTCTCAGCCTTCCCTCCCACAGCAGGGCTGCCAGGCCTCTGAGCACTCTCCTGGCCCTTCTCTGGACACTTTCCAGCCTGTCCACAGCTTTTCTGTACAGCAGGGACCAAACCTGCAGGCAGGGCTCCAGGTGTGGGCTGCCCAGCACTGAGCAGAGTGGGACAATGACTTTGTGATCCCTGCTGGTGATGCCCTGGGTGATGCAGCTCAGCATCCTGTTGGCTTTCTCTGCTGCTGCAGCACACTCTGCACTCATGCTGAGCTTTCTGTCCACCAAGACCCCAGGTCCCTTTCCACAGGGCTGCTCTCCAGCCAGCTGGATCCCAGTCTGAGCTGCACTGTTGGGTTATGTGTTCCTAGGTGCAAGACCCTACTCTTGTCCCTGTTGAATTTCATAAGGTTCTTGCTAGCCAAGTCCTTCAGCCTGTCCCAGTCCTCCTGCAGGGTGGCTCTCCCTTCTGGAGTGTCAACCTCCCCACCCACTTTGGTGTCACCTGCAAATTCATTTACATTTCATTTACTAACAGAATACAGCATATACAATTTTTTTGTTGTTGCAGGAAGTCTAAAGTGGCATCTTCCTGCTGCTGCAAAAAACTCTCTTTTAAGTTAAACAGATCATTCACCATTGGGATGTGCTGCCCAGGGAGGTGGTGGAGTCACTGTCCCTGGAAGGGTTCAGGAGGGATTGGACGTGGCACTTGGTGCCATGGTCTAGTCATGAGGTCTGTGGTGACAGGTTGGACTTGATGATCTTTGAGGCCTCTTCCAACCTTGGTGATACTGTGATAGATCACAGCTTGATCACTTCTTTAATCATTTAACAGCAGACCTTTGTATGTGGAGATCATAGAATCATAGAATTGTTAGGGATGGAAGGGACCTCAAGGCTCAGCCAGTTCCAACGCCCCTGCCATGGCCAGGGACACCTCACACTACAGCAGGTTGCTCACAGCCACATCCAGCCTGGCTGCAAACACCTCCAGGCAGGAGGCTTCCACCACCTCCCTGGGCAACCTGTGCCAGGCTCTCACCACCCTCATGGGGAACAACTTCTTCCTAACATCCAATCTGAATCTCCCCATTTCTAGCTTTGTTCCATCCCCCCCAAGTCCTATCACTCCCTGACACCCTCAAGAGTCCCTCCCCAGCTTTCTTGTAGCCCCCTTCAGATCCTGGAAGGTATTCTCTTCTCCAGACTGAACAACCCCAACTCCCTCAGTCTGTCCTCATAGCAGAGCAGCTCCAGCCCTCTGCTCATCCTTGTGGCCCTTCTCTGGTCACCTTCCAGCACCTCCAGATCCTTTCTGTAACAGAGGCTCCAGAACTGGACACAGAGCTCCAGCTGTGGTCTCACCAGAGTGGAGCAGAGGGGGAGAATCACCTCCCTGGCCCTGCTGGCTGTGCTTCTCTTGCTGCAGCCCAGGCTCTGCAAGTGCTCACTGCTGGCTCCCGTTGAGCTTCTCCTCCACCAGCACCCCCAAGTCCTCAATGACTGTAGGGAAAGTACAGAAGGGTGTCATTGACTTGAGGCAACTGGCTGAGGAGAACCATCAGTTGCATTATTAACAGAAGCTGTGTCTCTAATCTATTTTTTTTTCCTGTGGCAGGCAAACCCAAAAGGCAGCTCTCCAACGTCAAATCACCAGTGCTAGTGAAAGGAGTGCAAGAGATGAAATTCCCACTGCTGCTACAGGTAAAACAAATTTTGAGGAGGATTCTAGCACTTCTGTAATGATGGAACACAACCTTAGGCAATATCAATTCACAATCCCTCAGGACAAATGGCCTTTAAAAATGCAACAGATTACCCAGTTCAGTGCTGAAGGAGGATGTGCTCTGGCAACCTTACACTGCCTGTGTCTACCACAGACCTTCCCATTAAGATGATGCCTGCACTGCCTCTCAATTTATCATCCACACCTGATGGACTGGCAATAAAGTCATGGCAACAAGAACACCTGCATTAGGCTGGGGGGCTGAGTCCCTGGCTGCCTTCTTGCCTCTTCTTTCCCTCACTGCCTTACCAGGCAGCAGGTTTCTGCAAGGCAGGCAGAGCAAAGCAGAAAAGAGCAGAGCAGCCTTGCTCAGAGCAGAGGAACTCCTCTGCTGTTAACCAGCAGAGCAGGAAGCAGCATTACACCCTCATCCCTCTGGTGGCTGCCCTGCTCATCCCTCTGCTGGCTGCCCTGCTCATCCCTCTGCTGGCTGCCCTGCTCATCCCTCTGCTGGCTGCCCTGCTCATCCCTCTGCTGGCTGCCCTGCTCATCCCTCTGCTGGCTCCCCCTGCTCATCCCTCTTGGGAGGCTGCCCTGCTCATCCCTCTGGTGGCTGCCCTGCTCATCCCTCTGGTGGCTCCCCTGCTCATCCCTCTGGTGGCTGCTGGCTGCCCTCATCCCTCTGCTGGCTCCCCCTGCTCATCCCTCTGGGGAGGCTGCCCTGCTCATCCCTCTGGTGGCTCTCCTGCTCATCCCTCTGGTGGCTGCCCTGCTCATCCCTCTGGTGGCTCTCCTGCTCATCCCTCTGCTGGCTGCCCTGCTCATCCCTCTGGTGGCTCTCCTGCTCATCCCTCTGGTGGCTCTCCTGCTCATCCCTCTGGTGGCTGCCCTGCTCATCCCTCTGGTGGCTCTCCTGCTCATCCCTCTGGTGGCTGCCCTGCTCATCCCTCTGGTGGCTGCCCTGCTCATCCCTCTGGTGGCTCCCTGCTCATCCCTCTGGTGGCTCTCCTGCTCATCCCTCTGGTGGCTGCCCTGCTCATCCCTCTGGTGGCTGCCCTGCTCATCCCTCTGGTGGCTCTCCTGCTCATCCCTCTGGTGGCTGCCCTGCTCATCCCTCTGGTGGCTCTCCTGCTCATCCTTCTGGTGGCTCTCCTGCCTCATCCCTCTGGGGAGGCTGCCCTGCTCATCCCTCTGGTGGCTGCCCCGCTCATCCCTCTGGTGGCTCTCCTGCCTCATCCCTCTGGTGGCTCTCCTGCCTCATCCCTTTGGTAGCTCTCCTGCCTCATCCCTTTGGTAGCTCTCCTGCCTCATCCCTTTGGTAGCTCTCCTGCCTCATCCCTTTGGTAGCTCTCCTGCCTCATCCCTTTGGTAGCTCTCCTGCCTCATCCCTTTGGTAGCTCTCCTGCCTCATCCCTTTGGTGGCTCTCCTGCCTGCTGAGAGGCTTGGTGATGGTGATGTCGTAGAACCGTGGAATCAAAGAATTCATTGAGTTGAAAGGGACCTGCTAAAGGTCATCTTGTCCAACCCCCCTGCACTCTGCAGGGCCATCCCCAACTACATCAGGTTGCTCAGGGCTCCATCAAGTTTGACCTTGAATGTCTCCAGGGATGGGGCCTCCACCACCTCCCTGGGCAACCTGTTCCAGTGTTCCACCACCCTCACAGTCAAGAACTTCAGCTGATGCATCACCCCAATAGAAAATGAAGTATTTCTCCTACTGCAATTCATTTTAGCAAGCAAAGTTTGATTTTACTGTTATCTTCTTCCCTTTTTTTCCCCCTCTTTATTTAAGTAAAACAAATGACAAAGCTTAAAGTAGCCTTCTTCCTTCTGAGTAAAAGGCACTGCCATGGCCAACAGGCTGTGTGAAACCAGTGTAATGGTTCTGCTTTGGTTATGGAAGAGAAGTGCTCACCTCCCACCACCACTGGGGCACACAGCACCAATCAGAGTGAGCTTGGTAAATATCACCACTACTTTTCATTATAAATTTACTTCCCCCCCCCCCATCTCCTGTAAAAGTGAGAAAGATGGGATGAAACCCAGACCTGGTTTATAGCTTTTTTAAACTGTGAGGAGTGTGTCCAGCAGCTCCAGGGAGGTTCTCCTCCCCTCTACTCTGTCCTGCTGAGACCTCAACTGGAATGCTGCATCCAGTTCTGGGCCCCCCAGCTCAAGAGGGACAGGGATCTGCTGGAGAGAGTCCAAGGGAGGGCTATAAGGATGCTGAAGGGCCTGCAGCACTGCCTGGGGAGAAGTGGCTGAGGGACCTGGGGCTGGTTAGTGTGGAGAGGAGAAGACTGAGAGGGGATTCAATAAAAGTTTATACACATCTGAGGGCTGGGGGTCAAGAGGGAGGGGACAGGCTCTGCTCAGTTGCACCCTGTGACAGGACAAGGGGCAATGGATATAAACTCCAGCACAAAAGGTGTCAGCTCAACACAAGGAGGAACTTCTTCACTGTGAGGGTCCCAGGGCACTGGAACAGGCTGCCCAGAGAGGTTGTGGAGTCTCCTCCTCTGGAGACATTCAAGACCCATCTGGATGTGTTCCTGTGTGACCTGTGCTAGACTGGATAGTGCTGCTCTGGCAGGGGGTTTGGACTTGATGATCTTCAGAGGCCTCTTCCAACTCCTAACCTCCTGTGCTCCTGTGTCTTACTAAAAAGCACCATTTCCCCAAATGAAACCTGATTGCATCTGGTCTAAGAAGGCTCATGCCAAAAAAGCTGATGGGACTTATATGACAGTCATCATGTTAAGTCTTCAAAATAGAGTCATACAGGAACAGATTCTTAATTGAAAGCAGGCTGCTAATAACAGTGCTCTTTCAGATGAATGTTTGCTATCAAACTACATGGGGGGAAAATGATTTTTCTGTGCATATAGATTATAAATTTCATAGGTTTCTTCATTTTGTCCTGATTCTGTACATTCAGTTGTGATGAATTCATATTTCACCTCAGATCATGAGGAGAGGCTGAGGGAGCTGGGGTTGCTTAGCCTGGAGAAGAGGAGACTGAGGGGTGACCTTCTTGCTCTCTCCAACTCCCTGAAGGGAAGTTGTAGACAGGCAGAGGTTGGTCTCTTCTCCCAGGCAGCCAGCACCAGAACAAGAGGACACAGTCTCAAGCTGCACCAGGGGAGGTTTAGGCTGGATGTTAGGAGGAAATTCTTTATACAGAGAGAAATTGGCCATTGGAATGGGCTGCCCAGGGAGGTGGTGGAGTCACCATCATTGAAGGTGTTCAGGAGGAGACTTGATGGGGTGCTTGGTTTAGTTGATTAGATGGTATTGGGTGATAGGTTGGACATGACGATCTTGATGGTCTCTTCCAACCTGGTCTATTCTATTCTATTCTATCCTATCCTATCCTATCCTATCCTATCCTATCCTATCCTATCCTATCCTATCCTATCCTATCCTATCCTATCCTATCCTATCCTATAATACTGGAACAGGTTGCCCAGAGATGTGATTGAGGCCCTGGAGACATTCAAGATCAGACTTGATGTGTCCCTGGGCAGCCTGATCTAGCTGGAGGTGTCCCTGCTGAGTGCAAGGGGGTTGGACAAGATGCCCTTTGAGGGTCCCTTCCAACCTGATGCAATGTGGGAATTGTTCTGTGAGACACGCGGTGACAGAATGGAAGAGTTAAGATGAAAACATGCAGAAGATAAAGCAGCTGAACTTGTGTTCAGCCTGCACAGAGCAATATGAACTAACCCCTTAACATGCCCCCACTGTACTTTACCTTCACTCTTCTGCCTGGAACAATTTAACCAGATGCTCTGCTGATTACCTTTTCCACCACAGACCGAATTTCACTCTGCTCTACAGGGTGGGCGCTGAGGACTTACTAAATCTTCAGAGAAAAGGCTGGGTCAGAGTCTGTGCAGTGCAGATTTAAGGCTCTTTACCTGGAGTTCTGATTAGCTTTCCTCAGATGCTCATTCACTTCTGTGAGGTTTGGACTTTAATGCCCTAACTGTAAAGCTGAGCTTAGCTTGCTCGTGCAGAGCCAGCCATCTCCCGAGGTTTCTCTCACAACTGCTGGAAACCAATTTGCCTCAGTCACTGCAGCTCCTCGGCTCAGGCTGGCAAACTGACTGGTTCACATCACAGGATGGCTTCATTTCTTCTTCTTCTTCTTCTTTTTTAACATAGCTTGTTCATGAGAATAAAATATTTAGGGCCCCAGGCCCGCTTTGTGTGTCTGGGAGTGGGTAGGGTTGAGGGTTGGGTTGTTTTTTTCCCCTCTGTGTGCTCCCAAAATGTACAGGGAACAGAAATTTCTGGCTCTGACCAGCAAAGACATGCAAATCCAGAGCACTTCAAACCCTTCCCCCACAAGGCACCTCAGGAAGGAGCAAGCCAAAGTCATTTAGGGAAAATCCCACACGGGAAGGGGCCTTGAATTTTTTAAGAGCCTCCTCCAGTTCTCTTTCACCAGTCATGCTCATCCTATTCCCTAACCACTGATGAGCACGCAGCACTGAGGAGAAGCCACTCCTGGAGACGGTGCAGGCAGTGCAAACCTTTGCACTGAATTTACCATGGAATCATAGAATGGTTTAGTTGGAAGAGAGCCTCAAAGGTCATCTTGTCCAACCCTCCTGCACTAATCAGGGACATCCCCAACTAGACCAGGCTGCTCAGGGCCCCATCAAGTTTGACACTAAATGCCTCCAGGGATGGGGCCTCCACCACCTCCCTTGGCAACCTGTTCCAGTGTTTCACTCCCCTCATTGTAAAGAACTTCCCCCTAATAGCCAACCTAAATCTGCCCTGCTCTGGTTTCAAACTACTGCCCCTTGTCCTGTTCATAGAATCACAGCACCACAGGCTCATTTGGGTTGGAAAAGCCCTCTAAGCTCATCCAGTCCAACCTTCAACCCAGCACCACCATGGCCATGGCCATGTTCTTCTTGAACACCTGCAGGGATGGGGACTCCACCACCTCCTTGGGCAGCCTGTTTCAATCCCTGACCACTCCTGCAGCAAAGATTTTTTTCCTCATCTCCAACCTAACCCTCCCCTGGCACAATTTCAGGCCATTCCCTCTCCTTTTATCACCTGATACTAGGGAAAAGAGTCCAACCCCCACCTCACTGCAGCCTCCTTTCAGGGAGCTGTAGAGAGCAATGAGGTCTCCCCTCAGCCTCTTCTCCTCCAGACTAACCAATCCCAGTTCCCCCCAGCTGCTCCTCACAAGCCTTGGTCTCCAGACCCTTCAGCAGCTATCTTTTCCTCTCCTCTGGACACAACCTAGCACCTCAATGTGGAGTGAGAGGTCCAAAACAGAACCCAGTACTCTAGCTGTGGCCTCACCAGTGCCATCCTTGTCCTGAAGTCACAGAATCAATCACAGAATCACAGAATCAATCACAGAATCACAGAATCAATTACAGCATAAATCACAGAATCACAGAATTGCAGAATCCATCCAGTTGGAGGAGACCTCAAAGATCACCCAGTCCAACACTCAACCCAGCACTGAAGGGTCATCCTTTCATGAATATGTCCAGCTACCAGCCTGTGTGAAACCCACACATTTTAACAGTTTTTCTGCTTATTTTTGACTGTGGGTTGCAGCAGCAGAGAAAGGTTAACATTTCAGCATGCCTCTACCCACCTCATTTCTTTCTGTGAGTTCTGCCTTGACATTGGTTCATTCCATCAATGTGTTGGGATAGGATCTGAATACATAATACAGAATTAACCAGGTTGGAAAAGACCTTCAAGATCATCAAGTCCAACCTATGAGCCAACACCATCTGATCAACTAAACCATGGCACCAAGTGCCTCATCCAGGCTCTTCTTAAACACCTCCAGTGATGGTGACTCCACCACCTCCCTGGACAGCATATCCCAATGGACAATCTCTCTCTTTCTGGGAAGAGTTTCTTCCTCACCTTCAGCCTAAACCTCCCCTGGCACAGCCTGAGACTGTGTCCTCTTGTTCTGGTGCTGATTGCCTGGGAGAAGAGACCAACCCCCTCCTGGCTACAACCTCCCTTCAGGTAGTTGTAGAGAGCAATGAGGTCTCCCTGAGCCTCCTCTTCTCCAGGCTAAGCAACCCCAGCTCCCTCAGCCTCTCCTCACAGGGCTGTGCTCCAGACCCCTCCCCAGCTTTGTTGCCCTTCTCTGGACACCTTCCAGCAACTCAACATCTTTCCTAAACTGAGGATCCCAGAACTGAACACAGGACTCAAGGTATGGCCTAACCAGTGCTGAGCACAGGGCACAATGACTTCCCTGCTCCTGCTGGCCACGCTGATCCTGATGCCCCTTCTTGGCCCCCTGGGCACACTGCTGGCTCATGTTCAGCCTACTGTCACCCAGTACCCCCAGGTCCCTTTCTGCCTGGCTGCTCTCCACCCATTCTCTCCCCAGCTCGTAGCCCTGCATGGGGTTGTTGCAACCAAAGTGCAGAACCTGACACTTAGCTGTGTTCAATCTCATGAATCAGCCTGAGCTGGGGTAGACAATCTGGGGAGGAAAGATTAACACAGACAGAGCCAGAGAGAGAATATGGTAATTCAGAGTGACAAAAATGGGCATGAAGTTGCACTGCTCCAACTTTGAAACATTTGACACAAATGTTAAAAGGAGATATTTCCATGGCATCTGCATTTAGGAGAGTTATCTCCATGAATATTTCCACCCTTATTTAGTGCATTTTTTTCCTAGCAGAATGACATTATTCCCCTTGGGCCCTCAGTTCTTAATGCTGAATTGAAGGTGGAATTAAAAGACTAAGAAGCCCCTTAACATTTATGTAACTGCATAAAGCTGGCAAGAAACAAACCAGCACCAAACAAGCACCAGGGTAAAGTCAGAGAGGTTTCAAACATGTTTATTCTGTGGGGTTTAATGCAATGTGGTTTTGAAAGAATTTCTGGAGAGAGTCTGTCCAAGAGTCTTAGGTAGCAAGATAAAACCTTCAACCTGGGAAAATCTAGCAGTTAATCTAAGCTGAGAGCTAGGAAAGATGTCTTTGCTCACTCAACCATACCCCCTGCTCTGCCATGGATGCTTATTGCCCTATAACTCTAATTTATCAGGTTCCCTGCTTAAAGTATTCAGATAAATATCCTTCAGGCCAAAGGCTGGGTTAGAAGCTCTTTAACTGTTGCTGTCTGCTTCTGATATTCAGCATGTTCAGCACTCAGCACTAGTCAGGCCACACCTTGAGTCCTGTGTCCAGTTCTGGGCCCCTCAGGTTAGGAAAGATGTTGAGCTGCTGGAAGGTGTCCAGAGAAGGGCAACAAAGCTGGAGAGGGGTCTGGAGCACAGCCCTGTGAGGAGAGGCTGAGGGAGCTGGCGTTGCTTAGCCTGGAGAAGAGGAGGCTCAGGGGAGACCTCATTGCTCTCTCCAACTCCCTGAAGGAGGTTGTAGCCAGGTGGGGGTTGGTCTCTTCTCCCAGGCAACCAGCACCAGAACAGGAGGACACAGTCTCAAGCTGTGCCAGGGGAGGTTTAGGCTGGAGGTGAGGAAGAAATTCTTCATAGAAAAGAGATTGGCCATTGGAATGTGCTGCCCAGGGAGGTGGTGGAGTCACAATCCCTGGAGGTGTTTAGGAAGAGCCTGGATGAGGCACTTGGTGCCATGGTTTCGTTGATTAGATGGTGTTGGCTGATAGGTTGGACTCAATGATCTCAAAGGTCTCTTCCAACCTGGTTAATTCTATTCTATTCTATTCTATTCTATTCTATTCTATTCTATTCTATTCTATTCTATTCTATTCTACTCTACTCTACTCTACTCTACTCTACTTTATTCTATTCTCAGTCTTCCTTCTTTCCAACACCATTTCCATCTGATGAGCAAACTGGCCTCCAAGTACACAATTCTGCACTTGGGCTGTGGTCCTGCTCTGCCAACTCTCCCTGCATTTGTGATGTCTGCATTATGACTTCAGTGACCAGAATAGAATAGAATAGAATAGAATAGAATAGAATAGAATAGAATAGAATAGAATAGACCAGGTTGGAAGAGACCTTCAAGTTCACCGTGTCCAACCTATCAACCAATCCAACCCACCTAAACAACTAACCCATGGCACCAAGCACCCCATCAAGTCTCCTCCTGAACACCTCCAATGATGGCGACTCCACCACCTCCCCAGGCAGCCCATTCCAATGGGCAATCACTCTCTCTGTGTAGAACTTCTTCGTAACATCCAGCCTAAACCTGCCCTGGTGCAGCCTGAGACTGTGTTCTGGTGCTGGCTGCCTGGGAGAAGAGACCAACCTCTGCCTGTCTACAACCTCCCTTCAGGGAGTTGTAGAGAGCAGCCTCAGCCTCTCCTCACAGGGCTGTGTTCCACACCCCTCACCAACTTCGTTGCCCTTGTCTGGACACCTTCCAGCAAGTCAACCTCCTTCCTAAACTGAGAGGCCCAGAACTGGACACAGGACTCAAGGTGTGGCCTAACCAGTGCAGTGTACAGGGGCACAATGACCTCCCTGCTCCTGCTGGCCACACTCTTCCTGATGCAGGCCAGGATGCCATTGGCCCTCTTGGCTGCCTGGGCACACTGCAGCCTCATGTTCAGCCTACCATCAACCAGCACCCCCAGGTCCCTCTCTGCCTGGCTGCTCTCAGCCACTCTGCCCCCAGCCTGTAGCACTGCCTGGGGTTGCTGTGGCCAATGTGCAGCACCTGGCACTTGGATGTGTTCAATCTCCTGCCCTTGGCCTCTGCCCATCTGTCCAGCCTGTCGAGGTCCCTCTGCAAAGCCTCTCTGCCCTCCAGCAGATCAACTCCTGCCCCCAGCTTGGTGTCATCTGCAAATTTACTGCTGATGGACTCAATGCCCTCATCCAGATCATCAATAAAGATGTTGAAGAGCATGGGGCCCAAATTCCATTCTTTTTTGTTGTTGTTGTTGTTCAGTACAGTCCTACTTGTGGCATCACAGCTCCAAAAGGAAGCTCACAGATAAAGGCTAGGTCCTGGTAACCTTGTAAGTCCACATCCTCACAACAGGTAACCTCATTCCAGGGCTGACTCTCTCTCTCCAACACAAGCAGTTGGCAGCTCCCTTCAGTTAGTTTCTCAGCCAGGTTATACTTTTGGAACTAATTCCCATCTCCTTCAGCTTAACTGATAATTTCCCATGTGGCACCTTATTACCTACTTTTCAGAAGTCCACAGGGATGAGACCTACTGTGTTTCTTTAGGCAAGAAAAAAAAAAACAACACTCTTATCTCAGGGAAAAAAGCTCTCCAGTCACTCTGCCACAATCAGCCTTTGGCAAAGGTACACTGCAGCCTGTCCCATCTTTCTTTTACCTCAGTGCCTTTGTCCTAGAGGACTGCTCACTGTTGAGATTGGATTAAAATAGGACACCTAGCTGCCTCAAGCACTTTCTCCCCTTCTTTAAAGTGGGTGTTTTGGCTACTCTATTTGCCTGCCTTCCATGCTAAGGCAGATGAAGGTGTAAGTTAATACTTTCTTTGACAGATGGTGTGAGCAAGGAGCACAGCTACCCCCTCTCAGCTGATGGACAGCGACTTCCTAGCAGGAACTACTTTGCCTATTACAACATTCTTAGAGTAGTCCTGGGATGTCCCTCAAGGCAAGAGAACCTCTGTAAACACCTACTGGACACACCAGCTGAGAGCAAACCCAGAGAATTCCTTCTGGAAAGCCTCTGGAAGAGAGCTTTTTGGCTGAAGCCTGTGTTTCGTTATTTATTATTTGGGCTCCTAATAAAGGCAAAGCCTCCAAAGGGGAAGGTTTGACCTTATAGTGTCACGTTGAATATATTTGAGGCAGTGGAGAAACACCACCTGCTCACACATAGAAATTCAAAGCCAGCCTGTCCTAAATCATGCCACTGTGCTCAGTTATTGCATACATATACCCCAGCACAGCATGATCTTATGTATTATATATATTGCAATTAGACAAAATGGTGTGACTTAGGAATGAAGTGGCAGCCTTAATTGCTGTTTTCATTTGTTACAAAGCTGTAACTCCAACACTGAGGGCAACTTTAAACCTGGCAAGCCAGTTCAGGCAGAAAGGAGAGAAAGGAGAAGGAGCCAAGGTGCCTCCTTACCCTTGCACAGCAGCGCCTTTCAATCCTCTGCGGAAGAGGTAAAAATGGGGAAGGGTCTGAGTGGGGACATCCCACCCCACAGACTGTCGGCAGGACCTGCATCTCCACACTCCTCCTCATGCTGACCAGCTAGATCACAGAATCATAGAGTCATAGAATCAATAAGATTGGAAAAGACCTCAGAGATCACCAAGTCCAACCTGTCACCTAACACCTCATGACTAAGCCATGGCTTCAAGTGCCACATCCAATCCCCTCTTGAACACCTCCAGTGATGGTGACTCCACCACCTCTCTGGGCAGCACATTCCAACAGCCAGCAACTCTCTCTGTGAAGAACTTTCTCCTCACCTCCAGCCTGAGCCTCCCCTTGTGCAGTTTGAGACTGTGTCCTCTCGTTCTGGTGCTGCTTGCCTGGGAGAAGAGACCAAGAGATAGAGAGCTTACTGCAAGCAAAACTAAAGCAAAGAGAGTGTGTGGAGTATTGTGTCCAGCTCTGGGTCTTTCATCACAGGAAGGACATGGACCTGATGGACTGGGGCCAGAGGAGGCCACAAAGATGATCAGAGGGCTGAAGTACCTTCCCTATGGGGACAGGCTGAGAGAGTTGGGGTTGTTCAGCCTGGAGAAGAGAAGGCTGCAGGGAGACCTTAGAGCAGCCTTCCAGTACCTGAAGGGGGGCCACAAGAAAGCTGGAGAGGGACTGTGTGAGGACAAGGGGCAATGGTTTGAAACTAGAGCAGGGTAAATTTAGGTTGGACATCAGAAAGAAGCTGTCTGCTACGAGAGTGGTGGACTACCGGAACAGGTCTCCCAGAGAGGTGGCCCCACCCCTGGAGACATTCAAGGTCAGATTTGATGGGGCTCTAAGCAATCTGATCTAGTTGGGGTGTCCCTGCATACTGCAGGGGGTTACACTAGGTGGCTTTTAAAGGGCCTTCCCAATCCAGTGCATTCTGCTTCTATGATTCAAATACAAGGCTTGGAAGGCTCCTGTCCTGGACTCTCATCTTCAGAAGTCACCAAATGATGATTTTAGAGGCCTTTTCCAACTGAAACAAGTCCTATGTTTCTATGTTGAACATGTCTTTTGCAGTAGCTGTTTCCATCCAGGAAAAAGAATCAGTGCAAATGTCATTCAATGGCAAGAGGGAGCCCAAGAAAAAGGATTTCAAATGGAGGCAAAGTTTTTTTTAGTGTAGAGAGGGCACAGGGCATCTTCCCTGTGGATTAAGGGTGGACTCATAAACAGGCTTCTGGCTGCTGTGCTCAGCTTCTGGTGTCAGCTCTGATGCAACACAGCTGTGTACTTTTTTCTTCAGGGTCTGCAACTAAGTCACTGCTGAAGCCTTTGGGCTTAGAATGACAGAATTGGTTTAGTTGGAAAAGAGCTTTAAGATCATTGAGTCCAACCATCAGCCTAACATTGGCCACCATGGCCATTAAACCATGTCCCCAGGTGCCATGGCCACACACTTTATGAACACCTCTGGGCACGATGACCACCACCTCCCTGGGCAGCCTCCTCCAATCCCTGACGACTCTTGCAGCAAAGACATTTTTCCTCATCTCCAACCTAAACCTCTCCTGGGGTGACTTGAGGCCATTTATTTCCACCCTATTGCTTGATACTTGGGAGAAGAGACCAACCCCCACCTCACTCCAACCTTCTTTTGGGGAGTTGTAGAGAGCCAGAAGATCTCCTCTCAGGCTTGTCTTGCTCCTTAACCTGCCTGAAGTGTACATGTCTAAAGGCAGGGCTGAGGTGCCAGGATTACAGAATCACAGAATTTCAGGGGCTGGAAGGGACCTTGAAACCTCACCCAGTCCAACCCCCCTGTCAGAGCAGGGTCACCTACACCAGATCACACAGGAACACATCCAGGCGAGGTTTGACTATCTCCAGAGAGGGAGACTCCACACCCCCTGGGCAGCCTGTTCCAGGCCTCTGTCACCCTCACAGGGCAAAAATTTTTCCTCATATTTAGGTGAAGCTTCCTCTGCCTCAGCTTCCACCACTGCCCCTTGTGCGGGCATTGGGCATCACCCAGCAGAGCCTGGCTCCAGCCTCTGGGCACTCACCCTGCACATATTAATAAACATTGATGAGGTCACCTCTCAGTCTCCTCTTCTCCAAGCTAAAGAGCCCTCAGCTCCCTCAGTCTCTCCTCATACAGAAGATGTTCCATTCCCTTCATCATCCTCATGGCTCTGCGCTGGACTCTTCCAAGCAGTTCCCTGAGGTCCTTCTTGAACTGAGGGGCCCAGAACTGGACACAATATTCCAGATGCAGCCACACCAGTGCGGAGCAGAGTGGGAGGAGAACTTCCCTCAACCTACTGGCCACAGCCCTTCTAATCCACCCCAGAATGGCATTGGCCTTCCCGGCCACAGGAGCACATTGCTGGCTCAGGAGCATCCTCCCACCCACCGGGACCCCAGGTCCCTTTCCCCTTCACTGCTCTCCAGCGGGTCCAGCCCCCTGTTAATCCCGAGCCGGATACTGAAACTGCTGTTTTCCCGCAGAGTGCCTCACGGTGAGGATGTTGCTAAAAGCCCTGCATAAAAATGTAAACAAGGTAGAAAAGTCATGCCTGTAATGAGCATTTTCTCTGCAGAAGCAATGCTCACGCAGTGATGAAGCTCTTCATTCATCTGAGCTCGTCTCGCTTGGCGACAGGTTCCCCCTCCTGCCATCCAGCTCCTGGAAACCCACAGCAGCGTCTCACAGCTCAGGCACATCAGGCATCAGCTGCAGCTGAATCTGGATTTAACAAAGAGGAGAATAAGCTTTAGGTAGAGAAAGAGAGAGAAAATGCTATATATATATATACTTTTTATATATATATATATATATATAATTTTATATGGTGGAGGAGAAGCTCAACAGGAGCTCTCAATGTGCACTTGCAGCCCAGAAGATCAATCAGATCCTGGGCTGCAGCAGGAGAAGTGTGGCCAGCAGGGCAAGGGGAGGGATTCTCCCCCTCTACTCAGCCCTGGTGAGACCCCACCTGGAGTACTGCCTCCAGTTCTGGAGCCCTATTACAAGAGGGATCTGGAGGTGCTGGGAGGTGTCCAGAGAAGGGCCACGAGGATGACCAGAGGGTTGGGCTGGAGCACCTCTCCTATGAGAACAGACTGAAAGAGTTGGGGCTGTTCAGTCTGGAGAAGAGAAGGCTCCCAGGTGACCTCATTGTGGCCTTCCAGGATCTGAAGGGGGCTATAGGAAGGCTGGGGAGGGACTGCTCAAGATCTCAGGTAGTGATAGGACTAGGGGGAATGGAATGAAGCTGGAGGTGGGGAGATTCAGCCTGGAGGTGAAGAAGAAGTTCTTCACCCTGAGAGTGGTGAAGCCCTAGAATGGGTTGTCCAGAGAGGTGGTTGATGCCCCGTCCCTGGAGGTGTTTAAGCCTAAGCTGGATGAGGCTCTGCCCAGCCTGATCTAGTGTGGGGTGTCCCCATGGCAGGGGGCTGGGAACTAGATGATCCTTCCAACTCTGACTGATACTATGATACTATGATATATATATTTATATATATCTAATTTTTTATATATATATATATATATATATTCACACAAAATTATATGATTTAATATATATAAAATAGATTTTTATATTTATAATATAATTATATATCTATAATTATCTATGCATTTATATATATATAGAATTCTTTTCTCTCTCTCTCTGCCTGAAGCTTTTTCTCCTCTTTGCTAAATTCAGATTCAGTTCCAGCTAATTCCATTAAATCATTTATATATATATATAATGATTTTATATATATATAATTTATATATAATGATTTTATATATTTTTTAATACATTTAATGATTTTGTATATATATTTATATATATAAAGAATTTTATATATATAGAGAGAGAATGATTCCATATATATAATGATTTTTTAAATATATATATATAATGGTTTAATGGAATTAGCTGCAGTTGAATCTGAATGTATATAGAGATATAGATATAGATATAGATATAGATATAGATATAGATATAGATATAGATATAGATATAGATATAGATAGATACAGATGTATACACTTATATATATAAAATGATTTAATGGAATTAGCTGCAATTGAATCTGAATGTAGATAGATAGATAGAGATAGATATAGATACAGATATATACACTTATATATATAAAATGATTTAATGGAATTAGCTGCAGTTGAATCTGAATATATATAGATGGATAGATATAGATATAGATATAGATATAGATATAGATATAGATAGATACAGATATATACACTTATATATATAAAATGATTTAATGGAATTAGCTGCAATTGAATCTGAATATAGATAGATGGATAGATATAGATATAGATATAGATAGATATAGATACAGATATATACACTTATATATATAAAATGATTTAATGGAATTAGCTGCAATTGAATCTGAAGAATAGATAGATAGATAGATAGATAGATAGATAGATGATAGATATAGATAGATATAGATACAGATATATACACTTATATATATAAAAGATTTAATGGAATTAGAGTTGAATCTGAATATATATAGATAGATAGATATAGATATAGATAGATATAGATATAGATATAGATAGATACAGATATATACACTTATATATATAAAATGATTTAATGGAATTAGCTGCAGTTGAATCTGAATATATATAGATAGATAGATATAGATATAGATACAGATATAGATATAGATATAGATAGATACAGATATATACACTTATATATATGCAATGATTTAATGGAATTAGCTGCAGTTGAATCTGAATATATATAGATAGATAGATACAGATATAGATACAGATATAGATATAGATATAGATAGATAGATATAGAATTATAGTTGAAGATAGATAGATAGATATAGATATAGATACAGATATAGATATAGATAGATACAGATATATACACTTATATATATTTAAAAATGATTTAATGGAATTAGATATAGATATAGATTGAATCTAGAATATATAGAGATGGATAGATATAGATATATATAGATATAGATATATAGAGATACAGATACTTATATATATAAAAGATTTAATATTAGATGCAGTTGAACTGAATATATAGAGATGGATAGATATAGATATATAGAGATATAGATATATAGAGATACAGATGCAGATATTATATATATAATATGATTTAATGGAGTTGAATCTGAATATATATAGATATATAGATATAGATATATAGAGATATAGATACAGATATATACACTTATATATATAATATGATTTAATGGAGTTGAATCTGAATATATATAGATATATAGATATAGATATATAGAGATATAGATACAGATATATACACTTATATATATAATATGATTTAATGGAGTTGAATCTGAATATATATAGATATATAGATATAGATATATAGAGATATAGATACAGATATATACACTTATATATATAATATGATTTAATGGAGTTGAATCTGAATATATATAGATATACAGATATACATACAGATAGATATAGATACAGATATATACACATATATATAAAATGATTTAATGGAATTAGCTGCAGTTGAATCTGAATGTAGATATAGATATAGATATAGATACAGATATAGCTACAGATATATACACTTATATATATAAAATGATTTAATGGAATTAGAAAGAGCCACAGATGCTCTCTGTGATTTTTCTGGTTGCACACTGTGTCAAGAGTTTGGTAACTGATAAAACTTTCTTGATAGGAACACATGAGTGTAGCAGTCAAAGTAATAATTAATTCCCTCGAGAAAATGCTCATTAAAAAAGAAAGGAGGAGGGGGGGTGGAAGGGGGAAACCTGTAACAAAAAATTAGAAAGAAAAGGCAAATTCTAAGAAGCTAGGAGAGATCACAATGTAAGCTGGCTGCCAATTAAGCCTTCGTGGGGTTGGGAAGGGAAAATGAAGGCAACAATATAGCTTTCTGACTGGGGATTTGATCTTGCAGATAACCTCCGAATTGCAGCGTTTCGCTTTCTCAAAGCGCTGCTGAAATCCATCCTAGCTGATTATGCCATAATACTGTACATTTATCCTCACATGGAAGGAATTATTCTATTACTGCTAAATGCACTTAGTTATGAATGGGAGACAATGGGAGCCTTCGCAGCAGCCAGTCTGCGAGGAAATACAGAAAAAGATGGTGGTAATTCTTTTTTGTCCCTTTCCCCCCACCCCCTTTTATTTTTATTCCCTTCCTTCCTTCCTTCCTTCCTTCCTTCCTTCCTTCCTTCCTTCCTTCCTTCCTTCCTTCCTTCCTTCCTTCCTTCCTTCCTTCCTTCCTTCCTTCCTTCCTTCCTTCCTTCCTTCCTTCCTTCCTTCCTTCCTTCCTTCCTTCCTTCCTTCCTTCCTTCCTTCCTTCCTTCCTTCCTTCCTTCCTTCCTTCCTTCCTTCCTTCCTTCCTTCCTTCCTTCCTTCCTTCCTTCCTTCCTTCCTTCCTTCCTTCTTTTTTCCTTCTTTCCTTCCTTCTTTCTTTCTTTCTTTCTTTCTTTCTTTCTTTCTTTCTTTCTTTCTTTCTTTCTTTCTTTCTTTCTTTCTTTCTTTCTTTCTTTCTTTCTTTCTTTCTTTCTTTCTTTCTTTCTTTCTTTCTTTCTTTCTTTCTTTCTTTCTTTCTTTCTTTCTTTCTTTCTTTCTTTCTTTCTTTCTTTCTTTCTTTCTTTCTTTCTTTCTTTCTTTCTTCCTTTCTTCCTTTCTTCCTTTCTTCCTTTCTTCCTTTCTTCCTTTCTTCCTTTCTTCTTTCTTTCCTACATCCTTTCCCTTCTTTTCTTTCCTTACTTCCTTCCTTCCTTCCTTCCTTCCTTCCTTCCTTCCTTCCTTCCTTCCTTCCTTCCTTCCTTCCTTCCTTCCTTCCTTCCTTCCTTCCTTCCTTCCTTCCTTCCTTCCTTCCTTCCTTCCTTCCTTCCTTCCCCTCCCTTCCTCCCTTCCTTCTTGTTTTTTTCCTTCTATCCCAAGAATGCTATTTTGCTGTAAATACAGGTCTGCCTTTTCTGGACTGGGTTCTTATCTATGACATTATGATATGTCCATGGTACTACGATACATCCACGATACTTTGATATGTCTATGATCCCAGCATACATCCATGACACTATGATACCTCTGTGGTACCTCTATGGTACATCTATGATACTCCGCCTATGGGGACAGGCTGGGAGAGTTGGGGCTGTTCAGCCTGAAGAAGAAAAGGCTCAGGGAGACCTTAGAGCAGCCTTCCAGTACCTGAAGGAAGCTACAGGAGAGCTGGAGAAGGATTTTTGACAAAGGCATGGAGTGACAGGATGAGGAACAATGGCTTTGAGCTGGTAGAGGGGAGATTGAGACTGGAGATTAGGAAGAAATTCTTCACAGTTAGGATGGGGAGACACTGGAACAGGCTGCACAGGGAGGCTTTGGATGCCCCTCCCTGCAGGTGTTCACAGCCAGGCTGGATGAGGCCTTGAGCAACCTGGGCTGGTGGGAGGTGTCCCTGCCGATGGCAGGGGGTTGGAACTGGATGGTCTTCAAGGTCCTTTCCAGCCCAAACCTTTCTGATACATGGCTGTGTATCTTCAATCATTCTTAGGACAGCTATTTATAAATGTTAATAAAATCTGCTCTCAGTCTTCTCCAGACTAACCAGCCCCAGGTCTCTCAGCCTTTCCTCCTCACACAGGTGTTCCAGTCCCTTCATGATCCTCATAGCCTCTGTTGGACACCCTCTATAGTAAATCCCTGTCCCTCTTGAACTGGGGACCCCAGAACTGGACACAATACTCCAGATGTGTTCTAAGCAGAGCAGAGTAGATGTGGAGGAGAATCTGCCTTGACCTGCTGGCCACACTCTTCATGCACCCCAGGAGACCCTTGGCCTTCTTGGCCACACTCATTTATCTTTTTATTTATCTTTTCTACAGAATGATTTTCCCCTTTCAAAAGCAGAGCACAATTTATGAGGCTGAGAGCTGGGTCTGTTACACAGTAATAAAGGTAAGCACTAACAGAGTGAAGCTGTCTAAGGGGTGCTATAAATGTATCTCATTAATTTGTATGCAAAATATATTTTGGCCTCCACTCAGTGCATTGCAGGTGAAGGCTGTGTGGGAGCCAGAAATGATGCTGTGCTTCCTGGGTCCCTGAAGCAGCCTTGGCCTAGTCCTGGACTCAGCCTGACACTAAGCATCATTATCACCAATGGAGAGTCCAGTGGCTCTACGTTACACCACAGATGGCAGCTGGTGCAGAAGAAGCTTTGCTGGCTTGAAGGGAAAGAGAACAACAGGTTCCAGCCCTTCTGTCACATCTTAGGAACATGAACAGACTGTGTCTTAGTGGATGATCAAATGCTCAACATCTTGCTTCATAGAACCACAGAATGGGTTATGTTGGAAGGGAACTTAGAGATCATCCAGTTCCAACCACCCTGCCATGGGCAGAGACACCTTTAACTAGCCCAAGCTGCTCAAGGCCTCATCCAATCTGGTCTTGAACACCTCCAGGGAGAAGGCATCCACCAAATTCCCTGGGCAACCTGTGCCAGCGTCTTGCCAACCTCACTGGAAATAATTTCCTCCTAATCTTCAGTCTCAATCTCTCCTCTTCCAGCTCAAAACCATTGTCCCTCCTCCTGTCACTCCAAGCCCTTGTCTAAAGTCCCTCCCCAGCTCTCCTGTAGCCCCCTTCAGGTACTGGAAAGCTGCTCCAAGGTCTCCCTGGAGCCTTCTCTTCTCCAGGCTGAGCAGCCCCAACTCTCTCAGCCTGTCTCCACAGGGGAGGTTCTCCAGCCCTCTGGTCATCTTCATGGCCTCCTCTGGACCCTCTCCAGCAGTTCCAGGTCCTTCTTGTGCTGGGGGCCCCAGGCCTGGAGGCAGTGCTGCAGGTGGGGTCTGAGCAGAGCAGAGGGGCAGAATCCCCTCCCTGTGCTGCTGCTCTCCCTGCTCTGGCTGCAGCTCAGCACACAGCTGCCTGCTGGGCTGCCAGCAACATTTGCTGGCTCATGGTGAAGTTTTCATCTTCCTTGATCATGGATCCACATTTTGCTGTTCCAGGCACCCCTGCAAGGGGCAGCAGACCTGGATATTGAGGGTGCAACACTATCAAGGGGGAGTAGATATTTTGTTAGTTACTGTGATTAAGGTCACTGATGAAATACTGAATTAGTATCTGACACTATCTTGATGTCTACCAATATCAAAGGCATCACACTGACACAGGATGACAGAATGGTAGGAGTGGGAAGGGATCTCTGGTTATCATTAAGTCCAAGTCCCCTGCCAAGACAGGGGCACCCAGAGAAGGTCACACAGGAACACATCCAGATGGGTCTTGATAGTCTCCAGAGATGGAGACTGCACAACCCCTCTGGGCAGTCTGTTCCACAACTCCATGTCCCTTAAAACAAAGAGGTTCCTCCTGCTGTGTAGATGGAGCTTCTCATGGCCAAGCTTGTGCTGGTTAGCCCTTGTCCTGCCACTGGGCACCACTGAAAAAAAACTGGTCCCATCCTGTGACACCCACCCTTGAAGTACTGATCAGCATTGATGAGATCCCACCTCAGGCTGCTCTTCCCCATGCTAAAAAGCCCCAAGTCCCCGAGCTGTTTGTTTGTTTGTTTTTTCAAGAGAGGTGTTCCAGTCCCCCCATTATCTTTGTAGTCCTTTCTCTACCTCCTCCAGCAAGTCCCTGTCCTTCTTGAACTGGGGAGTGGAGAACTGGACCCAGTACTCCAGATGTGGCCTCACCAAGGCAGAGTAGGGGGAGGGGGTAATATGTTAACCTCCCCTGAGATGACCAAAATATTCCAGGTTCCCATTTCTCTTCTGTCAATCCTTGAAGTTGACTCAGAGCCCAAAACATCAATAAATACTTTAAAGTATCTCAGTCACATCACTCAGAGGCACACCCACAGAGCACCAATGACCACCCTGTGCTGGAGATCACACATGTCAGCAGTGTGAAGGCTTAGAATCATAGAATCAATAAGGTTGGAAAAGACCTCAGAGATCATTAAGTCCAACCTGTCACCCAACACCTCATGACTACTAAACCATGGCACCAAGTGCCACATCCAATCCCCTCTTGAACACCTCCAGGGATGGTGACTCCACCACCTCCCTGGGCAGCACATTCCAATGGCTAATTACTCTTTCTGGGAAGAACTTTCTCCTCACCTTGAGCCTAAACCTCCCCTGGTGCAGCTTGAGACTGTCCTCTTGTTCTGGTGCTGGTTGCCTAGGAGAAGAGACCAACCCCCACCTGGCTACAACCTCCCTTCAGGTAGCTGTAGACAGCTTGAAGATGGCAGAGACAGGATCCTCCTGCTACTGTTCCAGTTTTTCTTCCCCCCCCAAAAAAAAAAAAAAAAAGTCAAGCTGGCTTTTTCCCAAGGACAAAAAAAAAGCTGAAATGCTAATCCCTGTTTATCTCATGGAACTGCTAATTTTGCTGTGAATCTAAACTCCACACACAGAGATCGCTTGGGCTCAGTCCCACAGAGGAGCTGCAGCAGTTACACAGTCACTTGAAAGCCAGCTGAAACTACCCAGAGTTTGCTGAGGATTCCCCAGAGGACACCTTAGCAGTTCTGCTCTTACAGCTCAAGGAGAATTGGTCATTCCACAGCTATGGTGCTGTTCTCCCTTCTCCCCAGATGAGGATGCCTAAGGGTGACTTATGGCTGTTGCTTCCTAACTGGAGCAAGGGGTTTGGGGTTTTCTTTTTTCACTGTTAGCTCGTGCACCAGCTGGTTCACAAAGCCAGGCAGGATAGTTTGGACCAGGTGGTCTGATCTTAGATGCATAGAATCACCCAGGTTGGAAAGGACCTCTAAAGGTCATCCAGTCCAACCCCAATGCAGTGAGCAGGAACTTCCTAAACGACGTCAGGTCGTCCAGAGCTCTGTTGAGCCTCACCTTGAATATCTCCAGGGATGGGGCCTCAGCCACCTCTCTGAGTGACTTTTCCAGTGCTCAGCCACCCTCATGATGCAGAACTTGTTGTTAATGCACAATCTAAATATCCTCTTCTCTCATTTCAAACCACTGCTCCTCATCCTGCAGGCCTTTGGAAACAGTCCCTCTGCAGCCTTCTTGTAGCCCCCTTCAGGTCCTGAAAGGTCACTATTAGGTCTCCCCAGAGCCTTCTTTTCTCCTGGCTGAACAACCCCAGCTCCCTCAGCCTGCCCCTGAGTTTGTCACTACCAGCAGGGCAGGCAGGCTGATTTTAACTGCTGATTTATAGTTCCACCAGGACCTTAGGGAGCATTATGGCAAACACACTGTTCTCATACTGTGAATGCACTCCAGTGTTTGGGATTAGCTCATTTCCAAAGGAAAATTAGAGCTGAAGGGTTAAAAACAACAAGCAATAGGTGAGCAGCAGCCTGACAAAGCCAAGCAAAAGAAGAGGAAAAGAGGAGAAATGGTCACCTGTAGGGGTTTCTGCTGGGGAATTGTCTCTAGTAAGCACCTAGTCATGAGAGAGGTTTTTGCCATCATGCAAAGGCAGGTCACTGTGGCTGGGCACAGGGAGAAGGGTACTGGGAAAATGGTTTAAAGTGATGGTAAAATGAAAGTGCTGAGAGACCAAACCAAGAGATTTGTTAATGAAAATTGTTGGGAAAGCAGTTCCTTCAGAATCAGGAAAAAGAGCTCTGGAGACATAACTCACATGCCAGCTCCCATGTCATCAGAGTGCCTAAAATGTAGGTTTATGGCAGGAAAATCTGACTAAACACACAAACACTGACAGAATTCCCCAGTGTGACATCCCTAACGCCTGGCTTCTGGCAGAGAAGCTGCTCAGAGCCCTGCCTGGGAATCCAACCAGCTCTGCACTGAGGGGTTTCCTGCTCTGTGCCAGCTGGGGAGAAAGGCTCTTCTGGCAGTGTCCTCACTCTCCCACCTTCCAGGTGGTGGAAGCCTCATCCCTGGAGGTCTTTAAGGCTGGGCTGGATGTGGCTGTGAGCAACTTGATGTAGTGTGAGGTGTTCCTGCCCATGGCAGAGGGGTTGGAACTGGCTGAGCCTTGAGGTCCCTTCCAACCCTAACAATTCTATGATTCTACGTTATCCAAGCACCTTTCTTCACACATGCTTATGAAAAAGAAACATAGAATGGTAGGGGATGGAAAGTACCTCTGGATATCATCAAGTCCAAGAACCCAAAGAAGTGTCAAATTCTCCAGACAGCAGCACTGGGGTGTATCAGGTCACCAAACCCTTCTCATCCCACCAGGTACTCAGAGCTGGGTCCTGCACTTGGGTCATGACAACACCATGAATGCTCCAGGCTTGGGGCAGAGCGGTTGGAAACTGTCCAGCACAAAAGACCTGGAGGGGTGAACCAGAGTGTGCCCAGGCCACTATCATTCTGGCCTGCATCAGCAACAGTGTGGAGTAGGAGTAGGGAAGTGACTCTCCTCCTGTACTCTGCACTGGTCCTCATAGGCTGAGCACTGAGTTCTCTTTTGGGCCCCTCACTCCAAGAAGGACATTGAGGGGTTGGAGCAGGTCCAGAGAAAGGCTGTAAGGCTGGGGAAGGGTCTGGAGAGCAGGGCTGGTGAGGAACAGCTGAGGAGCAGGTTGTTTAGTGTGGAGAAGAGGCTGAGGGGAGACCTTTTCATTCTCTTTGACTCCCACCCAGCCAGCTTTAGCCAAAAGCTTGGAGCTTTATCTCTTTCCAAGAAAGGCTTGCATGGCATGGAGAGAGATCCCTAAAGACTTCTCTTTCAAGTGTCTTTCTCTCACTGAGCACACCAGCAGCATTAATGCTGATGGTACAGAACAGTCACCAACCCTCTGCAGCCAGTTCCAAAGGTGACAAAATGAACTTTGACAAAATCTCCACTTTGAGAGAATCATGGAATCAGAGAGCCATTGAATCATGGAATCATAGAGCCATGGAATCACAGAGTCACAGAGTCATGGAATCATAGAATCATGGAATTATAGAGCCATGGAGTCATGGAATCATGGAATCATAGAGCCATGGAATCATAGAGTCACAGAGTCATGGAATCATAGAATCATGGAATTATAGAGCCATGGAGTCATGGAATCATGGAATCATAGAGTCATTAAAGCGTGGAATCATGGAATCATGGAGTCATAGAATCATGGAATCATAGAGTCATGGAACTGTGGAATCATAGAATCATGGACTCATAGAGTCATGGAATCACAGAATCATGGATTCATAGAGTCATAGAGACATGGAATCATAGAGTCATGGAATTATAGAGTCAGGATCATGGAGTCATAGAGTCATGGAGTCATAGAGTTATGGAATCATAAAGTCATGGAATCATAGAGTCATAGAATCATGGAATCATAGAATTATGGAATCATGGAGTCATAGAGTCATGGAGTCATAGAATCATGGAATCATAGAGTCATGGAGTCATAGAATCATGGACTCATAGTGTCATGGAATCATAGAATTATAGAATCATGGAGTCATAGAGTCATGGAATCATGGGATCAGAATCATGGAATCATAGAGTCAGAATCATAGAGTCATAGAGTCATGGAATCGTGGAATCAGAATCATGGAATCATAGAGTCATGGAATCATAGAGTCATGGAATTATACAGTCAGAATCATGGAGTCATAGAGTCATGGATTCATAGAGTCATGGAATCATAGAGTCATAGAATCATGGAATCATAGAATTATGGAATCATGGAGTCATAGAATCATGGAGTCATAAAGTCATGGAATCATGGAATCAGAATCATGGAATCATAGAGTCATTAAAGCGTGGAATCATGGAGTCATAGAATCATGGAATCATAGAGTCATGGAACTGTGGAATCATAGAATCATGGAATCACAGAGTCATGAAATCATAGAACCATAGAGTCACAGACTCATGGAGTCATAAAGTCATATAGTCATGGAATCACAGAGTCATAGAATTATGGAATCATATAATCAAGGAATCATAGAGTCATAGAATCATAGAGACATAGAATCATGGAATGATGCAATCATGGATTCATAATTACAGAATCATAGAATCATGGAATGAGTCACAGAATCACAGAATCATACAATCACAATATTGTTTCATTTGGAAAAGCCCTCCAAGATCAAGTCCAACCATTGACCTAACACCACCATGGCCATTAAACCATGTCCTGCAGTGCCATGGCCACACATTTTTTGACCAGTTACAGAAGCTGGAGAATCTCAGTCAAAGATGAGCCACAAACTCAGCACCTAAAATAGGAAACCATGGTTTACCCTGTGGCATAAATTACCTTCAGAGACATATGGCTTAAAAGGGAAACAAACAGAGAATTGCTCTGAAAATAGATGTTTCCAACCCTGAGCTTGCTAGTTAAAAGCACTTCACTGATTTATCCTTTTTCTGGGGCTGGAGTCAGAGTGGCTGGAGAGCGGCCAGGCAGAGAGGGACCTGGGGGTACTGGTTGATGGTAGGCTGAACAGGAGCCTGCAGTGTGCCCAGGCAGCCAAGAAGGCCAATGGCATCCTGGTCTGCATCAGGAACAGTGTGGCCAGCAGGAGCAGGGAGGTCATTCTTCCCTGTACACTGCACTGCTTAGGCCACACCTTGAGTCCTGTGTCCAGTTCTGGGCCCCTCAGTTTAGGAAGGAGGTTGACTTGCTGGAAGGTGTCCAGAGAAGGGCAACGAAGTTGGTGAGGGGTTTGGAACACAAGCCCTATGAGGAGAGGCTGAGGGAGCTGGGGTTGCTTAGCCTGGAGAAGAGGAGACTGAGGGGTGACCTTATTGCTCTCTACAACTACCTGAAGGGAGGTTGTAGCCAGGCAGAGGTTGGTCTCTTCTCCCAGGCAGGCAGCACCAGAACAAGAGGACACAGTCTCAAGCTGTGCCAGGGGAGGTTTAGGCTGGAGGTTAGGAGGGAGTTCTACACAGAGAGAGTGATTGGCCATTGGAATGGGCTGCCTGGGGAGGTGGTGGAGTCACCATCACTGGAGGTGTTCAGGAGGAGACTTGATGGGGTGCTTGGTGCCATGGTTTAGTTGATTAGGTGGTGTTGGATGATAGGTTGGACACGATGATCTCGAAGGTCTCTTCCAACCTGGTTATTTCTATTCTATTCTATTCTATTCTATTCTATTCTATTCTATTCTATTCTAGTCTATTCTATTTCTATCTAGTCTAGTCTATTCCTATTCCTATTCCTATTCCTATTCCTATTCTATTCTATTCTATTCTATTCTATTCTATTCTATTCTATTCTATTCTTTCTATTCTATTTTTTATCCCTCCCCATTGGTTTCTTTCAAGTTCAGCTTTAGTGAAAACAGGATGAGCTACATTTAGGGTTGCTTTTGACTACTGCTTATTTCTGAGGTGAATGGGGGTGGTGGGGGGGTGGAGCTAGAGAGCACAAGAAGCCAGCATTTGAATTCTCTTTCTTATACACCTTGATATGAACAATATTGTGCAGGGATAGGGACTGCCAGCTATTGCCACTGTGGTTGCTGATAGATTTTAGGGGGGAAATAATCCCATTTTAAGTTGCAACTTCCAACCTGCATCACTCCAGCTAAACAGTGAATTAATCTGGGAAAACTTCTGGGGGCATTGTATGACTCCAGCTGCTGCTGAGGCTGGAGAACGTGTGGATGTTTGCATGCTTTGTGCACATTTCTGTGTGTTTTCTCTTTGTCCCTTGTCTTTTTTTTTTTTCCCTTTGAAGCTCTGCTGTCCCTCAGCTGTTGAGCTGCGCTAGGGGTTTGGTAGAGGAAGGTGTCTGGGTGTTAGGAATGTGCTTTTTCCTGTTTTTGTAGGAACTGGGGTTAATGGCAGTGGATGAAGGGAGGGAAGCTGAACAGGGTTTTGAGTCAGGGCCTGGCTGAGCAAGGAAACTGGAGCTATGAGTCAGATGGGAGGAGGCTGGGGCTGGCTGGACTCAGAAAGTGGGATTGGAACTGTTGGAGGGAGAAGGCAAGATCACAGGGGACGGGAGGCTGTATGGCTGGGAAGGGTTTGGGGTGCCCATGACATGGACCCGAGCACTCTAGGGCTAGTATTTAGCAGAGTTACCTTCTCCTAGCATACACCTTGCTGTGGTCTCTCACCACATGGTTTCCTACTGTTTTCTTCATTCAGTGCAGAGAGTGAATGTTATTCATCTGCTTCATTCTCATTACTCAGTGTAATGGCCCCTACATCCTATTTACTGCTCACGATTCAAGCCCTGCTCCAAAGATAGAATAATTAATTTCCTCATGGGCTGCTCCTCATGGGCACTCATCATTACAGCACTTCATAAATAGTAATTCATTCATTTTCACAACACTCATGTGAGAAATAGGTAGGTGTGATTCCCTTTCTTTTTTTCCATGGGGGGACCTGAGGCAGCCAGCCTGTGACTGAAGGCAGCGCTCACACTGAGCGGAGGTGGCCGCCACGCACATGGCCATGACCACGGGCACAGCACAGCTGGAGGGCACTTGGGAATGGCACTTGGGTAGAAGAGCTCTCCAGAGGGACCTTGACAGGCTGGACAGATGGGCAGAGTCCAACAGGACGGCATTCAACAAGCCCAAGCGTCAGGTGCTGCATTTTGGTCGCAACAACCCCAGGCAGTGCTGCTGGGGACAGAGTGGCTGGAGAGCAGCCAGGCAAAAAGGGACCTGGGGGTGCTGGTTGACAGCAGCTGAACATGAGCCAGCAGTGTACCCAGGTGGCCAGGAAGGCCAATGGCATCCTGGCCTGCATCAGGAAGAGTGTGGCCAGCAGGAACAGGGAATTTATTCTGCCCTGTACTCAACACTGGTTAGGCCACACCTTGAGTCCTGTGTCCAGTTCTGGGCTCCTCAATTTAAGAAGGACATTGAGACTCTTGAATGTGTCCAGAGAAGGGCAACAAAGCTGGGGAGGGGTCTGGAGCACAGCCCTGTGAGGAGAGGCTGAAGAAGCTGGGGTTACTTAGCCTGGAGAAGAGGAGGCTCAGGGGAGACCTTATTGCTGTCTACAACTACCTGAAAGGAGGTTGTAGCCAGGAAGGGGTTGGTCTCTTGTCCCAGGCAACCAGCACCAGAACAAGGGGACACAGTCTCAAACTGCACCAGGGGAAGTTTAGGCTGGAGGTGAGGAGAAAGTTCTTCACTGAGAGAGTCATTCGCCATTGGAATGTGCTGCCCAGGGAGGTGGTGGAGTCACCATCCCTGGAGGTGTTCAAGAGGGGATTGGATATTTAGTAGTCTGAGGGGGAGAGTTTGGTAGTCATGAGGTGTTGGGTGACAGGTTGGACTTGGTGATCTCTGAGGTCTTTTCCAACCTTATTGATTCTATGATTCTATGGCACTGGGGAGGGCAGACTGCTGGAGTGTCAAGTCCAATGTTCTCCAAACATACTAAGTGACACTGTCCTCCATGGTCTTGGGGTTGCCACAGCATTGCAGGTGAGGAAGAGGCAAGGACTGCCCCCTCTGTGTAGGACAATATGCAGATACATCAACTAGGAAACATTCTTCTGTCTTTCTGAATGATTAAGCATGGAACCATTGAATGGTTTGGGTTGGAAGAGACCTTTAAAGGTCATCTAGTCCAACCCCCCTGCAGTCAGCAGGGACACCTTCAACTAGAGCAGGTTGCTCAGCACCCTGTCCAACCTGACATGGAATGGTTTGAGGAATGGGGCATCTCCCACCTCTCTGGGCAACCTGGGACAAGGTCTCACCACCCTCCATGTAACAAAAGTACTTCCCTGTATCTGGCCTGACTCTCC
The DNA here is from genome assembly GCA_033816785.1 of Picus viridis. Taxonomy (NCBI): domain Eukaryota; kingdom Metazoa; phylum Chordata; class Aves; order Piciformes; family Picidae; genus Picus; species Picus viridis. The sequence goes on from CM066571.1 coordinate 14,693,334, forward strand.
CTCTCTCAGTTCAAACCATCACCCTTTGTCTTGTCACAACAGGCCCTGATAAAATCTGTTCCCATTTTCTTTAGAGACCCTTTTTCACTTCTTCCTACTCCTCCAGCCCTGCAGCACATCAAGTGCTGATCTGCTGCTTTCCCTCACTGACCGTCAGACAAATCCATCCATTCCATACTGAAGATAAGCAACAAAAGGAAGGCAAATTAGGGCTGAATAAGTAATTGTAATTGTTCCTACACCTTGAAAGCCTTATCATGTGATACTTATCCTTTAAACTATGTATGTGTGTCTGCTATCCCAAATCTTCCTCAGAAGAGGCAATCTGAAAAGGCTACAGAAGTCTCACCATGGAGGCTCAGCAGCAGGACTGAAATCTTCAGACTCGCAGCACTGACCTCAGCCATCAAGCTGGGAGGAAGGGGTTAATGCTCTCCTGCCTGCACACCAGCACTTAAGGGGAATGAGAGGCTTTGTGGGCACATGAGAGATGACCCCAGATGCTTCAGATCCATCCCAGAACCTGGAAACAAGGAGGCAATGTCCCCTTCACTCACCTCCCAAGGCTCTCCAAACTCAGCCCAGTCATAGAATCATAGAATCATTGGAGTTGGAAAAACCTTCTAAGGCTATTGAGTCCAACCAGCAAGCCAACACCACCATGCCCATTAAACCGTGTCCTGAAGTGTCATATCCACCCATTTCTCAACCACCACCTCCCTGGGCATCCTGCTCCAATGCCTGACCACTCTTGAAGGAGAGAAATTTTTCCTCATCCCCAACCTAAACCTCCCCTGGTGCAGCTTGAGTCTTGCAACTGGCCATCCCAGTCCCCTCTCCCTGCATCACCAGCCTGCTTAATTTTTTCTCAGCCTGCTTTTTGCCTACCTTAGTTCCAGTCCCAGCTCTTCATCCCCTTGCTCCTCCTCCTAGCTTCAGTGCTTCTTCCATCCCATGAGGCAGTAAGCCATAAAGCTGCTCTCCTGGATCCCTTTCCCATGCTGCCTTGTCCTTCTACACAAGCTTCTCCCCAAGGCAGGATGACAGGATGTCAGGGGTTGGAAGGGACCCAAAGAGGTCATGGAGTCCAACCCCCCTGCCAGGGCAGGACCATACAATCTAGCTCAGGTCACACAGGAACACATCCAGATGGGGTATTGAAAGTCCCCAGAGAAGGAGACTCCACAACCTCTCTGGGCAGCCTGCTCCAGGGCTCTGTGACCCTTACAGTAAAGAAATTCCCCCTTGTGTTGAGGATGATAGTCTTTCTTCCAGACTCTCAAATCATTGGCATCTAATCTCAGGCTTCTGCCCCCACTTCTCTGTGTCCCTAAAAGCACGTCTTTTGGGAGCAACAAGAGGAGGGAATGTTTTTTACTCAGAGCTTTCACCTGCGGGACTGGGTTGTGCTTGGTACAGACAGAGCCTTTGTGGGCTGCCAAATTCCTGAGAAGAACCTACTGCACTTGAGCAAAGGGCTGAGCATTTGGCCAAAGCTGGACTGTTTTCACATTCTTGGCATCAGGGTAGGTCTTCTTGGTGAGACACTGGCACAGGTTGCCCAGGGAAGTGGAGGAAGTGTCATCCATGGAGGTTTTTAAGGCCAGGCTGGATGTGGTTGTGAGCAACCTGATCTAGTGTGAGGGGTCCCTGCCCATGGCAGGGGTTGGAACTGGATGAGCCTTAAGGCCCTTCCAACTCTTAACAATTCTATGGCTCTTCTATGCCAAATGTAATGTCCATGCTCCAAGGGATGGATATAGTAAACCTAGAGTAGAGTTAATCTATAGGAGAGTTATAGTAGAGTTAATGGCTGCAAAGTGTATTTTTTGATGTGGGCAAAAGAATATCTTTCCTATAATCTTGTTCTTGGAAACTGCTGAACTATTCTCACTAAAATTTTAGAACAACAAATAAATCAAAGTGAGGCAGACATCCAGCATGGGGAATTTTAGCTGAACACTTAAAGTCTGGCACAGTTACATGCAACTGAAAAAAGGCCTTTCTAATGGGAAGTGTCAAGCATTAAGTATAGGTGGCACTTCCAAGCCTGCCTATAACACAGATTGGAGGAGATGCCTGGTTCTGCTCCCAGAATGGTCTGGATTAAACCAACAGCATGGTGGAGTAGGAAGAAGGGAGTAGGGGGAAAAAGGGGGGAAAAAAGGAAAAAAGAAAAAGCCAAGTCATTCATCTGGGAGATTTATTTATCTCCTGGTATTGGCAAGGAAGGGATAATTTGCTGACAATAAGAAAGGGCTGCTTAGGGCAACCAATTTTATGAGAGCTCCCTAAAAAAAGAGGTTTAATTAAAAAAATGCCAACAATTATGATTTCAAAAGGAGCTGGCTGCAGAGAAGATAAGACAAAGGCAAAAAGAGAAAAAAAAGAGAAAGAAAAAAGAAAGGGGGACAAAGAAAGATAAAGAAGAAAGAAAAAAAGAAAGAAAAAAAGAATGGAAAAAAGAAAGATACAAGAAAGAAAAAAGAGAAAAATGAAAAAAGAAAGAAAAAAGAAAAATGAAGAAAGAAAGAAAGAAAGAAAGAAAGAAAGAAAGAAAGAAAGAAAGAAAGAAAGAAAGAAAGAAAGAGAAAGAAAAAAGAAAGAAAAAAAGAAAGAAAAATAAAGACAAAAGAAAGAAAGAAAAAGAAAAAAAAAGAAAGGAAAAGGAAAGAAAAAAGAGAAAAAATAAGAAAGGAAAAAAGAGATAAAAAAATAAGAAAAATAAGAAAGAAAATAAAGAGAAAAAAGAAAGAAAAAATAGGAAAGAAAAAAGAAAAAAGAAAGAAAAAAGAAAAAAGGAAAGAAAAAAGATAGAAAAAAAGAAAAAATAGGAAAGAAAAAAGAGAAAAAAGAAAGAAAAAAGAAAAAAAAAAAACAAAGAAAGAAAAAGAAAAAAGAAAGAGAAAGAAAAATGAAGAAAAAAGAGAAAGAAAAAGAAAAAGAAAAGAAAAGGAAAGAAAAAGAGGAAAAATGAGAAAGGAAAAAAGATTAAAAAAGAAAAAAGAAAGAAAGAAAAAGAAAGAAAAGAAAGAAAAAAAAAGAAAGAAAGGAGAGAAAAAAGAAAAAAGGAAAGAAAAAAAGAAAAAAAGGAAAGAAAAAAAGAAAGGAAAAGGAAAAAAGAATAAATAAGAAAAATATAAAAAATAAATAAAAATAAGAAAGAAGAAAGAAAAAGAAAGAAAAGAGAAAGAAAAAAATAAAATAAGGAAAATAAAAAGAAAAGAGAAAAAAAGAAAAAATAGGAAAGAAAAAATGAGGAAAAGAGAAAAACAATAGAAAAAAATAAGAAAGAAAAGAAGAAGAAAAAAAAGGAAAAGGGAAAGAAAGAAAGAAAGAAAGAAAGAAAGAAAGAAAGAAAGAAAGAAAGAAAGAAAGAAAGAAAGAAAGAAAGAAAGAAAGAAAGAAAGAAAGAAAGAAAGAAAGAAAGAAAGAAAGAAAGAAAGAAAGAAAGAAAGAAAGAAAGAAAGAAAGAAAGAAAGAAAGAAAGAAAGAAAGAAAGAAAGAAAGAAAGAAAGAAAGAAAGAAAGAAAGAAAGAAAGAAAGAAAGAAAGAAAGAAAGAAAGAAAGAAAGAAAGAAAGAAAGAAAGAAAGAAAGAAAGAAAGAAAGAAAGAAAGAAAGAAAGAAAGAAAGAAAGAAAGAAAGAAAGAAAGAAAGAAAGAAAGAAAGAAAGAAAGAAAGAAAGAAAGAAAGAAAGAAAGAAAGAAAGAAAGAAAGAAAGAAAGAAAGAGAAAGAAAGAGAGAAAGAAAGAAAGAAAGAAGAGAGAAAGAAAGAAAGAAAGAAAGAAAGAAAGAAAGAAAGAAAGAAAGAAAGAAAGAAAGAAAGAAAGAAAGAAAGAAAGAAAGAAAGAAAGAAAGAAAGAAAGAAAGAAAGAAAGAAAGAAAAAGAAAGAAAAACTCTCCACCTTTCAGAGCAGAAATGTTTGCTCTCCATTTATTCCCAGCGTTTTGCAGACGTGTGTGGGGCAAGTAGGAGGCCAATATATCTCACTTCAGCAGTACTAATTGTTTGCATTATCACAATAATCAAATGCAACCGTATTAATCTCTGTGGTTATTAACTTGATTTTTACACATTAAGATTTAGATTGAATCCCCTGGGCCCCTCTATTAATGCTTTTAAAGTTGAAGGGTTTCAACAGTTTTAAGTTGGGGTGGGTTTTTTTGTTGTTTTTGGGGTTTTTTTGCCTTCTCTCTTTTTTTCCCCCTTTCCTTCCCCCCCCCCCCCCCCCCCACCCCCCTTTCCTTTTTAGCTGCAGGCAGTAAAATTTGAACGTGTGTGGAGTTTTGTATTTTGCATTCCTGGGGGATTTGCAGAGACACTGCTGTCAAGGACCATGAATCATGTTAATACATAGCAACCTCTACAGCTATTAAAATGTCTGCAATAATGTGATTATTTTAAAAAGGAAAAACTAATATCCTATGTGTTACTTAAAGATCAACCTTTGCTTTTCCTGCTTGCTTTGATTTTTATTATTTTTTTTTAATCTTTTTTCTTTTCTAAGTCACCAGAAAGGGCTGGAGTCGGGAGGGGGAATGGAAATGTTCGTGGGAGATGCTAAAATGTGCAGTGTCTGAGCTGCTGTGAGAAACTTCAGCTCCCTTAACGAAACACATCCTTACTGCGCTCAGAGTCATTGAGCTGTAGAACCATAAAGCCATAGAGCCATAGATTACAGATCCATAGATCCATAGAACCATAGACTCATCGACCCATAGATCCATAGAACCATAGATTCATAGATCCATAGATTTATAGATCCATAGATTCACAGATCTATAAACCCATAGATCCATAGAATCATAAATTCATAGATCCATAGATGCATAGATTCATAGATCCATAGAATCATAGAATCATAGAACCATAGAACCATAGATCCATAGATTCACAGACCCATATATTAATCGATTCATAGATTCATAGATCCATAGATCCATAGATCCATAGATCCATAGATCCATAGATCCATAGAACCATAGACTCATCGACCCATAGATTCATAGATCCATAGATTCATAGATCCATCGATTCATAGATTCATAGATTCATAGATACATAGATACATAGATTCACAGATCCATAGACCCATAGGTTCATAGATCCATAGATTTATAGATCCATAGACCCATATATTAATAGATTCATAGATCCCTAGAACCATAGATCCCTAGAACCATAGATCCTTAGATCCATAGACCCATAGATTCATAGATCCATAGATCTATGGACCCATTGATTCATAGATCCATAGACCCATAGAACCATAGATTCATAGAACCATAGATTCATAGATTCATAGATCCATAGAACCATAGATCCATAGATCCCTAGAACCCTAGATCCATAGATCCCTAGACCCATAGATCCATAGAACCTTAGATTCATAGATTTGTAGATCCATAGAACCGTAGATCCATAGAAACATAGATTCATAGAACCATAGATTCATAGATCCATAGAATCATAGAACCCTAGATCCACAGATCCATAGAGCCATAGATTCATAGATCCATAGAGCCACAGATTCATAGATCCATAGAACCATAGAACCACAGATTCATAGATCCATAGATTTATAGATCCAAAGACCCATAGATTCATAGATCCATAGAACCCTAGATCCATAGAACCATAGATTCATAGATCCATAGACCCACTGATTCATAGATCCATAGATTCATAGATTTATAGATTCATAGATCCATAGATCCACAGAACCGTAGATTCATAGATCCATAGAATCACAGAATGGTTTGGGTTTGAAGGGACCTTAAAGACCATCCAGTTCCAACCCCCTTGCCATGGGCAGGGACACCTCCCACCAGCCCAGCTTGCTCAATGCTTCATCCAACCTGGCCTTGAACACCTCCAGAGAGAAGGCAGCCACAGCCTCCCTGGGCAACCTGTGCCAGTGTCTCACCACCCTCACTTGCAAGATTTTCTTCCTAAACTCCAGTCTTAACCTCTCCTCTTCCCACTTCAATCCATTGCCCCTTATCCTACAAAGCCTTTGTCACAAGTCCCTCCTCAGCTCTCCTGTAGCCCCCTTCAGGTGCTAGAAGGCTGCTCTAAGGTCTCCCCAGAGCCTTCTCTTCTCCAGAGTGAACACCCCCAGCTTCCTCAGCCACTCCTCACAGGACAGGTGCTCCAGGCCCCTCACCATCCTCATTGCCCTTCTCTGTACATACTCCAGATCCTCTATGTCCCCCTAGTGATGAGCCCAGAACTGAACACAGTTCATGATCACTGAGTGGTGACACTCAAGGAGAAAACTGGGCATGGTGGTGTTTCTCTGAGATGTCAACGTGGAAGGTAGCACTGGGATTGAATCATGACATGAGACATGCTGAAATACTCAGTTTCCAAGGTGGATGTATCAGATACAGCATTCACAGCTTAAAGAAACAAGAAAACACAGCAAAGTGACCCCAGAAAGGAGACAGGAAAGTGTCTTGGAGTGCTCTGCAGCTCTGGTGTTTAAATATGAACTGCAGAGGCAGCAACAGCAAGCTGCTGACTTTGACAAGAAGTATCACAGCTCCTCAGAGCCTCTCTTTTGATTGCAGTGCTGCATATCCACCTTGCACTTCCTCAGCAAACCCTCCCCTGGCTACCTGTTTTGTTGAGCAGTATTCAACCACCCACCCCTTCAATTTCACATCTCCAGGAGGGTGCAAAAGTATGAAACCTTCTGCAGCCTCTCTGTCTTCTGTGTCTGTTTGGCCTTTTCCTCATCAAACGATCTAGCACCTCAGGTTGTACAAGAGCTCAGAGGTTGATGCTTGAAGGAAGCACCATGGAGAGCAAAAATCCCTACCCCAAACAGCAACTGAAAGACACAATGGGTAGGGTATCAACAACCCCATGAACACTCCAGGCTTGGGGCAGAGTGGCTGGAAAGCAGCCCAGCAGAAAAGGTCCTGAGAGTCCTGGTTGATAGCAGCTGATGATGAGCCAGGGGGTGCCCAGGTGGGCAAGAAGGCCACCAGCAGCCTGGTCTGGATCAGCAATAGTGTGGCCAGCAGGAGCAGGGCAGGGATTCTGCCCTCTACTGGGCACTAGTGAGGCCACAGCTTGAGTGCTGGGTTCAGTTTTGGAGCCCTCACTCCAAGAAGGACATTGAGGGGCTGGAGTGTGTCTTGAAAAGGGCAACAAAGCTGGGGAAGGGTCTGGAGAACAGGGCTGAGGAGGAGCAGCTGAGCTACCTGGGGGTGTTTAGTGTGGAGAAGAGGAGGCTGAGAGGGGACCTCATTGCTCTCTACAGCTCTCTGAGAGGAGATTGGAATGAGGTGGAGATTGGAGTGAGGTGGAGGTTGGGCTCTTCTCCCTAGTCTCAGGTGACAGGAGGAGAGGGAATGGCCTGAAATTGTGCCAGGGGAGGTTTAGGTTGGAGATGAGTTGCTGCAAGAGTGGTCAAGGATTGGAAGAGGCTGCCCAGGGAGGTGGTGGAGTCCCCATCCCTGGAGGTGTTTGAGAAATGTGTGGATATGACACTTCAGGACATGGTTTGGTGGCCTTGGTGGTGTTGGGTTGAGTGTTGCACTTGATGAACTTGGGAGTCTTTTCCCACTGAAACAATGGTCTATTCTATTCTATTCTATTCTATTCTATGCTATGCTATGCTATTCTATTCTATTCTATTCTATTCTATTCTATTCTATTCTATTCTATTCTATGCTATTCTATTCTATTCATTAATTATATCCTATCCCATTCCATTCCATTCCATTCCATTCCATTCCATTCTATTCCATTCCATTCCATTCCATTCCATTCTATTCTATTCTATTCTATTCTATTCTATTCTATTCCATTCCATTCCATTCCATTCCATTCCATTCCATTCCATTCCGCTCTATTCTGTTCTATGGTTCTAATCATTTCAATAGGTTTAGGTAGCACCAAGTGGTTGAGTGGCATCTTTTAAGGCACTAAACAGGCCTGAAACATGGAGCTGTGGTCTTTTCATCACAGAAGTGGTCAAGAGGACGTGACACCTTCTACTCTACAACTACCTGAAGGGAGGTTGTGGACAGGTGGAGGTTGGTCTCTTCTCCCAGGCAGCCAGCACCAGAACAAGAGGACACAGTCTCAAGAGAAGAGAAGAGAAGAGAAGAGAAGAGAAGAGAAGAGAAGAGAAGAGAAGAGAAGAGAAGAGAAGAGAAGAGAAGAGAAGAGAAGAGAAGAGAAGAGAAGAGAAGAGAAGAGAAGAGAAGAGAAGAGAAGAGAAAGAGAAGAGAAGAGAAGAGAAGAGAAGAGAAGAGAAGAGAAGAGAAGAGAAGAGAAGAGAAGAGAAGAGAAGAGAAGAGAAGAGAAGAGAAGAGAAGAGAAGAGAAGAGACGAGACGAGACCAGGTTGGAAGAGACCTCAAGCTGCGCCAGGGGAGGTTTAGGCTGGATGTTAGGAAGAAGTTCTATACAGAGAGAGTGATTGCCCATTGGAATGGGCTGCCCAGGGAGGTGGTGGAGTCACCATCATTGGAGGTGTTCGGGAGGAGACTTGATGGGGTGCTTGGTGCCATGATCTAGTTGTTTGGGTGGGTTGGATTGGCTGATAGGTTGGACGTGATGATCTTGAAGGTCTCTTCCAACCTGGTTTATTCTATTGTATTGTATTGTACTGGGCACTGGGGATACCCTCAGAAAAGGCTGGGGTGCCCTTGTTCAAGGTCAGGTGGGCTCCTCAGGCAAGCATTTTGGCAAGCTGGCTGCTGGCACCGCCCCAAATCACAGCGGCCTGTGGCACACAGGCTCTCCATTAGCATTGTTTTAAATTGCACTCTCTGTTTTTTGCAGAATCAAAAAAGGGAATTTCAGGGGGAAAAGAAGTCTCACGTTCATGCAACATTAATGTTTGGGGAATAATGTGGTGTTTTGCCATGTTAAAAGAATTATTACAAACCCTTCATTGGGAAGCTCTAGAGATCTCCTACTTTGGAAAAGAGACTTGATAATTGGATGTGCAGGAGGGGGAGGGAGGGTGACACTTTTGGTGACAGCAATGAGCTGCAAGGAGCTTTTTTCTCCTTTTTTTTTTTTTTGCCTTTTTTTTTTTTTTTTTTTTTCCCTTGTGGGAACATTTAAAAAAAATATTTTAAAATAATATTTTTAAAAATGATAAAAAATAACCTTTTAAAAATAATAATTTAAAAATCACCTTCAACGTGACTAAAAATAACATTTTGAAAATCAATAAAAATCACCATGAAAATAATAAAAACAACCTTTGAAAAGAATAAAAATGAGATTTACAATTAATGAAAATAACATTTTGGGAGGAAAAAAAAAGGGGGAAAAAAGAACATTTAAAAAATATTTTAAAATGACATTCTTAAAAATAATTTAAAATAACCTTTTAAAAACAATGATTAAAAATAACCTTCAAAATGAATAAAAATAACATTTTAAAAGTCAATAAAAATAACCATGAAAATAATAAAAATGAACTTTGAACATCATAAAAATGAACTTTGAAAATCATAAAAATGAACTTTGAAAATCATAAAAATGACCTTTGAAAATCATAAAAATAACCTTTGAAAATAATAAAAATAACATTTAAAATTAATAAAAATAGCATTTTGGGGAAAAAAGGGAAAAAAGAACATGTAAAAAATATTTTTAAATAATATTTTTTAAAATAATAAAAAATAACCTTTTAAAAAATAATAATAAAAAATAACCTTAAAAATTAATAAAAATAACAATTTTAAAATCAATTAAAATAACCATAAAAGTAATTAAAATAACCTTTGAAAATAATGGAAATAACATTTAAAATTAATAAAAATAGCATTTTGGGGGGGGAAAAAGGGGAAAAAAGGGAAAAAAGAACATTTAAAAAATAGTTTTAAATAGCATTTTTTAAAATAATAAAAGATAACCTTTTAAAAAAGAATAATAAAAAATAACCTTAAAAATTAATAAAAATAACAATTTTAAAATCAATTAAAATAACCATAAAAATAATAAAAATAACCTTTGAAAATAAGAAAAATAACATTTAAAATGAATAAAAATAACCTTTTGAAAATAAGAAAAATAACATTTTTTAAAAAAATAATAAAAAATAACATTTAAAAATAATAAAAAATAACTGTAAAAAAAATTAATTAAAAAAGAAAGATTTTTAAAAATAATAATAAAAAAGGGAGCCCAATCTGGCCAAATTAGAAGCCTCTGAAAAAGAAGTCAGAGAAGCAGGTAGCCACAGATAAGCAACCAGAGTTCAGGGTAGGGTGATTCAGGGTAGAGCTCAAGGGAAAGAGACGGCAGGGGGGTCGGACTGGATGATGTCTGGAGGTCCCTTCCAGCCCCTAACGTTCTGTGATTCACTCCTGGACCCCCTGCCTCCCCACACTGAAGAATACCATGAGCAGGCAAGGAGTTTTGGAGGAGGCAGATTCAATTTACAGGTGGCACGGGCAGGAGTGCGCGGGCACAGTTCTCCGCACCGCAGGAGCACCCCAGAAACCTTGAGTGCTCTCAGCAAACATGGGCCAGCTCCATCTTCCCAGAGCGCCAAGTAGAGGTGATCTCCTTTCCCAGCACCACAAAGTTGCGGTGATGCTCACCCCCTCCCAGTGTGACCAGCATGCCTGCCCCCAGAACAATGGGGCCGAGCTGCCGAGGCACCAGGGCGAGAGGTCACAGCATCCCACCGAGCTGCCAGATCTGGGGGCAGATCCCACGGCCTCCACCACACTGAGCCAAAAGCAGCTCTGCTCTTGCCCCTCTGCAATCCTGGCAGGGAATCTCAGCAAGAGGAACCTCAGAGGGAATTCTTCTTCAAAACTCACCTTTCGCACCCCTTTCTTCCTTTCATTCTTTCTTTGCTTTTTTAAAATCTTTTCTTCTTTTCTTTTCTTTTCTTTTCTTTTCTTTTCTTTTCTTTTCTTTTCTTTTCTTTTCTTTTCTTTTCTTTTTTCTTTCTTTTCTTTTCTTTTCTTTTCTTTTCTTTTCTTTTCTTTTCTTTTCTTTTCTTTTCTTTTCTTTTCTTTTCTTTTCTTTTCTTTTTCTTTTCTTTTCTTTTCTTTTCTTTTCTTTTCTTTTCTTTTCTTTTCTTTTCTTTTCTTTTCTTTTCTTTTCTTTTTTTCTTTTCTTTTCTTTTCCCTTTCCTTTTCCTTGCTTTGCCCCCTTTCCTTTCCTTTCCTTTCCTTTCCTTTCCTTTCCTTTCCTTTCCTTTCCTTTCCTTTCCTTTTCTTTTTCCTTTCCTTTCCTTTCCTTTCCTTTCCTTTCCTTTCCTTTCCTTTCCTTTCCTTTCCTTTCCTTTCCTTTCCTTTCCTTTCCTTTCCTTTCCTTTCCTTTCCTTTCCTTTCCTTTCCTTTCCTTTCCTTTCCTTTCCTTTCCTTTCCTTTCCTTTCCTTTCCTTTCCTTTCCTTTCCTTTCCTTTCCTTTCCTTTCCTTTCCTTTCCTTTCCTTTCCTTTCCTTTCCTTTCCTTTTCCTTTCCTTTCCTTTCCTTTCCTTTCCTTTCCTTTCCTTTCCTTTCCTTTCCTTTCCTTTCCTTTCCTTTCCTTTCCTTTCCTTTCCTCTCCTTTCCTCTCCTTTCCTCTCTCCTTTCCTCTCCTTTCCTCTCCTTTCCTCTCCTTTCCTCTCCTTTCCTCTCCTTTCCTCTCCTTTCCTCTCCTTTCCTCTCCTTTCCTCTCCTTTCCTCTCCTTTCCTCTCCTTTCCTCTCCTTTCCTCTCCTTTCCTCTCCTTTCCTCTCCTTTCCTCTCCTTTCCTCTCCTTTCTTTCCTTTCCTCTCCTTTCCTCTCCTTTCCTCTCCTTTCCTCTCCTTCTTTCCTTTCGCCTCCTTTCCTCTCTTTTCCTCTCCTTTCCTTTCCTTCTTTCCTTTCCTTCTCTCCTTTCCTTCTCTCCTTTCCTTCTCTCCTTTCCTTCTCTCCTTTCCTTCTCTCCTTTCCTTCTCTCCTTTCCTTCTCTCCTTTCCTTCTCTCCTTTCCTTCTCTCCTTTCCTTCCTTCCTTTCCTTCCTTCCTTTCCTTCTTTCCTTTCCTTCTTTCCTTTCCTTTCCCACATAGAGAGGGACAAGACCACGTGGAGAACAAACTGCAGTGGTTTACAGGTCACATATGTGCCAAGCTGTGAGGGTTTGTGCCTAGGGTCATTGCTGGGTTTTACAGGGGTTGCTTTTGTCCTGGGAACTGAAGCTGCCATGGATTTTGAGCTACCTGCTTCTTTTGTAAAGCCAGAAGTCTGGGCAGAGGAACTGAGAGACTCTCTCAGCTCCACTGAAATACTTTGGACTAGGAGAACAGAACTGAGTGACAGACTGAACAAAAGGAGAAAAAAAAACCCTAATAAAATAAAATAAGGTAAAAAATAATAAAAAGGGGAGGGGGAGACTAAAGAGAAGACAAAAAGACAGAGCAGACATAAACATGCAAATGTGGCATCTGCGACTCCGCTTTGCAGAGCATTTCACATGTGTGAAAATAGCTTCTTGTCTCCTGAAAGTGAGAACTTCGAGGTTGAAACCGATGACAGATATTAAGGGGACTTAAAAGGGAAAGGCCAGCTACAGAAATTAATTTAAAAGAGAAAAGAAGAGAAGAGGAAAGAAGAGAAAGGAAGAGAAGAGAAAAGAAGAGAAAAGAAGAGAAGAGAGAAGAGAAGAGAAGAGAAGAGAAGAGAAGAGAAGAGAAGAGAAGAGAAGAGAAGAGAAGAGAAGAGAAGAGAAGAGAAGAGAAGAGAGAAGAGAAGAGAAGAGAAGAGAAGAGAAGAGAAGAGAAGAGAAGAGAAGAGAAGAGAAGAGAAGAGAAGAGAGAAAGAAAGAGGAGAGAAAAGAAGAAGAAAAAAAAAGAAAAAGCAAAAAAGAAAGAAAAAGAAAAGAAAAGAAAAAAAGAAAAAAAGAAAAGAAAAGAAAAGAAAAGAAAAGAAAAGAAAAGAAAAGAAAAGAAAAGAAAAGAAAAAGAAAAGAAAAGAAAAGAAAAGAAAAGAAAAGAAAGAAAAGAAAAGAAAAGAAAAGAAAAGAAAAGAAAAGAAAAGAAAAGAAAAGAAAAGAAAAGAAAAGAAAAGAAAAGAAAAGAAAAAAAAGAAAAGAAAAGAAAAGAAAAGAAAAGAAAAGAAAAGAAAAGAAAAAAGAAAAAAAGGGGAGGCTATGCCAACGTTTTCCTGAATGATAGCAGAGATGTATGCTAAAGAATAGGTGTTGACAGAAAAGAAACACAACCCTTTTATTAAAGAGGTGGGCAGGCAGACGTATGAACTGCTGAAATTTCAGCATTTCAGAGTCCTTGTGGGTAGAGAATGCTGGAGCACAGGGGAAAGGGGAAAAAAAGCCAGCGAGGAGAAAAGACCTCGGGAAAGCCTCACCTCTGGAAATTTGTGATCATTCCAGATGCGTTTCGCTGGAGAAAAGAAACAATTATCTATACACAGCTGAATTACAAAGGGAAAAAGGGAGATGGTGAAGGGGGAAAAAGGGGAGGAAAAGACACACTAATGCTTTGACTTCCTTTTGAGATCTCCCCTGCACTGTGTCATAATAAATCTTGCATCTTCTGCTCAGCTGAGGGCTCTGCTGCAACATTCTTTGGTCGCTTTGTGTCGGAGCACCGTTTGCAGGGAATTTGGGGAGTTCTCTAAGCTGCTGCAACCACCCTGCACTATTTCCTTGCTGTTTCCTAGCACAGCACGATCCAACCCCACACTTTCGGTGCTGGGGAAGGGCTGCTTTGGGTAGCTGTGGCTCCCCGAGCCTCTTGAACGGTTGCTAATATCAGCGGAGTGAATGTGTGTGGAATCTACTCGCAAGGTTTGTGATGTGTTTTTGATTTCCTGCCTCGGGGACACATTTTGGCTAGAAAACAAGTGAGGCACACGATTCTCTCCCTTGCCATGCACGGGAGAGGAAACTGTTACCCCTGCACATGAAGAAACTGGGCTGCTGACACTCGGGAAGAGGATTCTTGCCTATTGGCTCTCCAGTCGTTGTGCGAACAGGAGGAAAGATGATGATTTTTGTGAAGAATGTGAGCTCCCTGCGATTCTGTCCTCGCTGAGGCTTTCGAAAGGGTGCTAATTTCCACAAACTATGCTTTATTTGTCTTTCTCTTAGCTCCTTCTTTCAATGCCTTTATTCTCCCGGGGTCGTGCCATTGTCTTTTGAAATCTTGCAAGATCTTGCTTCCATGTGAAAAGTGGCTTCTGGCAAAAGGCACCGCTTCAGAAATTAAAGCTAATCAAGGCACCTTCTTCTTCCAGGGCAGTAAATCAGATGCAATAATTTCTGTGTATTTATTGTGTTTTGGTTTGGTTTCTCTCATTTTTTTTTTTCTCTTTTTTTTTTTTCCCCTTTTTTTCTTTTCCGTTTCAGAAGGGCCACGAGGATGAGCAGAGGGCTGGAGCACCTCCCCTGTGGGGACAGACTGAGGGAGCTGGGTCTGGTCAGCATGGAGAGGAGAAGGCTCTGAGGAGATCTTATTGTGGCCTTCCGGTATCTGAAAGGGGCTACAAGAAAGATAGGAAGGGACTTTTGAGGGTGTCAGGGAGTGATAGGACTGGGGGGATGGAGCAAAAAATAGAAATGGGTAGATTCAACTTCATGTTAGGAAGAAATTCTTCCCCATGGGGATGCTGAGAGACTGGCACAGGTTGCCCAGGGAGGTGGTGGAAGCCTTGTCCCTGGAGGTTTTTGCAGCCAGGCTGGATGTGGCTGTGAGCAACCTGCTGTGGTGTGAGGTGTCCCTGCCCATGGCAGGGGGTTGGAACTGCCTGACCCTTGAGGTCCCTTCCAACCCTGATAATTCTATGATTCTCTGATTCATATATGCAAAAATAATGGAAAGAGGCAACATCAGATTAGGAAAAAGTGTTCCTCAGTCTTCATTCACCAGACATGACATTGGAGACATCTTAATAGATGACCCAAGATTCTCAGGTTTTAACTGTCCAACCTCCTTCAAAGCTGCTGAAGTCTTCTTTCCATGTGAAAATTCTCTTCTGAATATGCCTTTTCGAGCAAAACTTGCAGGCCAGAGACGAAAGATTCTAAGAGAGTTGCCAGAATTCTTTCCTGTAATATAAACCCCTAAGATGAACTCCCTGATTCTGCAGGAGGATATTGGCTCTGCCTACAAACCCCTGCAAGTAGGTGAGGGGCTTTGCAGAGCTGTAGATATCCCAGTGCCTTGCCAGCTCTTGCTTCTGTCAACAGCAAATATGAATTCACACTTGTGTTGACTGAGAGTTTTATTGCTGTTGCAAAAGGGGAAGAAAAAGAGGCCACATTTTGATGAAAATTTGAGTGCTTCCATGTGGTATCTTGTGGTACAAACTGACCAGAGGTGATTTCTCCTACTTATTTGGGGGCTTGACCATGACAAAAGGCTTCTTTCCATTGATACTGGCAAGACTGTGCATCTGAATATGGTCTGATGACTGCTACAGGACATTCTCCAAACGCTGCTTGGAAGATTGTATTTCCTATTTCAGGGCCCAATCTTTCTCTTTGGTGTAATGTCTGCTCTCTGGCTTCTCTAGGAGGGAGCAGAATCAGCTTGGAAAACATGCTCTGATGGGGCTTCCTAGAGGCAAAAAAGACATTTTGAAACATAGACTTGATGATGTGTTTTAGCGGACTGAGAGAGTTGGGGCTGTTCAGTCTGGTGAAGAGAAGGCTCTAAGGAGACCTAATTGTGGCCTTCCAGTATCTGAAAAGGGCTATAAGAAAGTTGGGGAGGGACTTCTGAGGGTGTCAGGGAGGGATAAGACTGTGGGGAATAAAACAAAAATTTAAATGGGTAGATTCAGACTGGATGTTAGGAAGAAATTCTTCCCCATGGGGATGGTGAGAGACTGGCAGAGGTTGCCCAGGGAGGTGGTGGAAACCTCCTGCCTGGAGGTGCTTGCAGCCAGGCTGGATGTGGCTGCGAGCAACCTGCTGTAATGTGAGGTATCCTGCCCATGGCAGAGGGGTTGGAACTGGCTGATCCTTGAGGTCCCTTCCAACCCTGACAATTCTATGATTCTATGGTGGTACATTTCAGTCCTGAAGAGAAATGATCAGTGCTTAATAGATACCACTGAGCAACTTCTACATCCACAAACTCCACTTGTAGATT
This sequence comes from Picus viridis, assembly GCA_033816785.1. NCBI lineage: Eukaryota > Metazoa > Chordata > Aves > Piciformes > Picidae > Picus > Picus viridis. The sequence goes on from CM066571.1 coordinate 14,709,403, forward strand.
TCTCTCTGTTAGAAGACATTTAAGAGGGTGATTCTTCTTCTCAACAACCCAAGCCCCTGCAATACTGTCTGTATGGATATGGAACTTCAGAGTTCAGCTCAAAGATCAGATTGCTTGAAAATGGGCAGGGGAAGGCCAAGCATGCCTGGAGGAGAGTTTGTAAGCACAATTGTGTCTGCCATGGAGCTGCCAGGTCAGTGGTCAGTGGGCGGTATCCGCTGCACCCATCTTTCTAGGAGCAGGAGGATTTCCTGCTGTTTTTTTTCAGTAGTGACCTAGAAGGAGGTTAATGATTCCAAAGAATGACTTTTCCCTTAGGGAAAATTTAATCTTCTGACCTTTTTCTCTATCTGTCCATTCCTTTTAAGTCACAGACCACCCCCTCCTCCTTCATTTAGCTTACATCAAGCTGGTTTATTTTCTTCCCCCAAAAAACCCCGTGGTTGGAGTGATTGCTTTTGCTTTCGTTTAACCCCTGAACTGGATGCCTTGCCAGACACGACACCCTGGCCCACGAGGCAGAGGGAGTTGCTTGTAAGCACTTCTTTCAGCTTGCTATATTTGCCTTAAATGTGATTGTCAACCCTCAGAATCACTCTGACAACTGACTAACTTGGAAAATGCGTGCCTTTAATGTACTCTTGCAATCATCTCCGAGAGTTGCTTTAGAAAAAGAACATGACAGGAATAAAGCAGCTATTGGATTTCTTTTTTTTTTACCTCTCTCTCTCTCTCTCTTCCCTCCCCCCCCTCCCCCCTTTTCTCGGTGAGTTCTATCAAAATGCTGATGGAACCAGAGTACTACAGAAAGAAACGTTATTCAAAATGCTTTCACCAAGACCACTAGATGCCATTGGGGGGGAGTGGGGGGGGGGGGGGGGGATTAAATGTGAGCTCATAAAAAATGCCAGCCTTGCACAATCAAACTGTTGGAGTGTTTTGCTTTTGTCTGAACGGTGCAGACACTGCTGAATCAAATTTGTTGTCAGAATACTGTGGAATACAATTGTAATTACTTTATTATTCTCAAAGGTGTTGACTCCAGGGTGCAAGGAGTTCTGGAGGGTAACTGGAAACAGAAACTGCCTTGTGCTCGAAGCTGTCAACTTCCTTTTACTCTGCAGCAGACACTGTTTTTGTCTGTATTGTGTTCCACCCGGTTATTGCCAACATAATAATTCATGAATATTCCTTCATTTTCAGAATTATAATTAATGCTGGATTTTGACATTATGACAAAGTAGGGCGGCTCAGCAGCAGAAACATTCAGCCTTAAGAACAAAGGAATTGCCATGTTGGAGCAGACCAGTGGTCCATCTAGTCTGGTAGCTCTCTGCCTCTCATACTGGCCAATGCCTGAGGCTACCCAGGAAGGCACAACCTCCCCCCCCCCTCCACGCACCTAATTGCAATCCTATACCACAGAGGGAAATTTCTTTTCGACCCCAGCTGGTGATCAGCTTATGCCCTGAAGTATGAGGATTGATAGCCCTTATAATTTTTACTCTAGCTAGTGTGGCTGCAGATGCTATACTTAATCAAATAAATGTCTAATACTTTGGTAAAGCTAAGTAAGGGCTAAATACTCCCCATCTCTTGGGAAAACTCCCGAGGAAGGAAAAAGTGCTGAGAAATTCCACAAGGAGAATCACATCGAGTTCCCACTGCTTTCTCCCCTCTCAGGGGAGTACAGTTTGCATGCCTGTGGAGAGGCTGGCAGGGCTGGAAAGGATGTCAAGCAGCACAGTCCTAGGCTTCGCAGGGGAGTTGGGCTCCAAGTTCAGCTGCTCCTTCCTGCTCCCTCTTTCTGTCCCTTAACCCGCGCCGGGAGAGCTGTTCAGGCTGAGGGGTGGGAGTTAAGGAGACGTAGAGCAGCAGTTATTTGGATTTCTGCCTGAAAAAGCAGTGGATTTGGAGGGGAAACAGTGCTGCACAGGACGGCTGCTCCTCAGGTCTTCCTTTTTGCAACCTGAGATGCCTTCATGCCAAACCTGCATAGCGCTGGCCATGTGCTCTTTGTGTGGAGGAGCAGCTGAGGAGCCTCAAGGAACTGGAGGACACGACAAAGAATGAGTCCTCTTTCGTTTGGTTTGGTTTTTTTTTTTTTTCCTTTTCTAATCTTTTATTCCTTTGTTGTTGTTGCTGTTTTGGTTTGTTGCTTGGGGTGGGGTTTTTTTTTGTTAGCAATTGCCCCAAAGCTGTTTTCAGTCCTCTGCGGCATCAACAAATCCCACAGTTTTACTTCATATTCTGATGGGGAAAACCCAAAACATCTCCACGTGGTCATTAGTGAAATGTGCTTCCCCACTTTTAAAATTTTATTCCTGAAATGCAAGAACACAGACAGGATCTTGGTGATTCGGTGATCCTGCGAGCACCTGAGCTCTTCTGCATCAACCTGCGTTTTATGTGGCTCCAAACCTCATCCTCTTCATGATCCTAAATTAAATCTCTTCTTTTAAATCTCCTTACTAACTCGGTGCCATTTCATTCATCACATTTGCTGTGTTTGTTTCCTTGCTTTGCTCCCTCTTACCTAGAATCCACAAACTACAACACAACGGAATGCCCAGAGATGCAGCTCTTGCTCAGGAAATCACACAGTAGCATTTTGTGTTTAACCACCTTTTTGCTTGTTTGCTTGTTTGTTGTCAGTGTAGCTCCTTCTTTCCTCTGCTTTTGCATCTTTGCTAAGCTCCTGCAATATGCTGGGTAGCATTTTTGGTGAATGGTGCCTGGATTTTTCCCTGCTAGCTCTGGAAATGCACTCCAGCTTGCACTCCCTGCAATTAGCCTCTTTCATCTTACGTGCCACCAGGTCACCATTTTACCTTGCTCCATTGGCTTGCTCTGGAATGTCTTCAGGTTTTGCCTAAATTCAGTTAACTTCCAAACCAGCCAAACACTCCCATGAATTTTCCGGTGCAGAGCAATGGGCACGGGGTCCAAATTCCAGAAAGCAGGCTGTGACTGCTGTAGGAAAACAAATTTTACCACCTTTATTTCAGATGCTTCCCCCAAAGATTGCTAATGAATAAGTTGAACAAAATCATCTTTATTGCTGCTCTTGATCTCAGGGGCAATTCAGAGTTAACCTCTTTCTCGGCTTCAACTGACCACTAATCCTCCTGCAGCATCTAAAGGAAGAGCTGTTGTCTGGTCATCTAAATGCAGCTCTGGAACCTGGGTGCTCATAAACTGAAGACCTGGTTCTGGCACAGCTTACTACATCACGGCTAAGTTCCTTCACCTCTGATATAAAGAGCTCATTAGGAAGCTGTGGTAATCTGCCAGTGATTACAAAATGCTTTGGGGAGCTAAATTCCAACAGTTCTGACATTTTGGTTTGATTTGGTTTTTTTCCCCATTTTTTTATCCAGAATTTACACCATAGATGGACTTGAACTCTGGAGCTGCTGTGTTTGGCTTCAGAGAGACCTTACCACAAGCTTTTGGAAACACCACATAAATTGTGCCTTCTGGTTCTGCTTTACTGATGACTTAATTAACCCTTTCCTGTAGTTCAAAAAGAGAGAATGTAGCTAGAAGCCTCACAGCCTTTCCTTGCTATCTGTGTGCCTGAGCACATGCATTTTACCGATTCTCTGAATAGTTTCCTAGTTCTAAAGTAGGACTCACTGGTTTGTAATTCCCAGGATCATCATTAGCACTTTTTTAAGAGATGGGTACAACCTTGGCCCCTCTCCAGTCCTCTGGTTCAGTAGCTGTTTTCAATGATAAATTACATATTTTTGTTAGCAGCTCGCTTGCCTTGGTCTTCAGTTCCATCAGAGCTCTGGGATGAACACCATCTGGTCCTACTGATTGATTGCAGTTTAATTTCTCGGGTTGATCCATCACCTTTCTCTGATATTCCTATTTCTGATAGCACCTCACTTTCCACACCTCCAAAAGAGTAAAGCCTGGGTAGCACTGAGCTCTCTTTGTTAAAGAGTGCTGGGAAGAAGCTGTTTGGCTCTTTATTTCCTTCTATGTTTTAAATTGTCTAAGGCAGCTAAGCATGAAGAAAAAAAGGATTTGAGAGAAATGAACCTTTTTAATAAACAGTTTATTACCAGAAGAACTCTGAAGATGATTCAGAGATTTGTTAGGGAAGGGTAGTATCAGAAGCCCACAATTTTATCATCTGGATTTTTTGTTCATAGTGAATTGTACTTTCCAGTGGACTGCTGTGGAAAAACTACCAAGGGAAGTAATGTACAACGTTTTGAGGGATTTCAGTGTTATTTGCTATGGCTGAGCAGAAGAATAAAGATGCACTTCTATTACCTGTATTGCTAGAATCTAGAACAGAAAAAGAAATCAGAAGGCAAGTTCCTGCAGGGGAATAGCTCACTGACAAGCAAAGAAATAAGAGAAAAACAAAACTATTACGTGAAAATAGAGCAAGAGAGGAAAGTATCATAATTAGTGTCAATTGGCAGAATATTTCTCAACTCTGCATATTTCTCTGTGCACCTCCCCACTCTTCCCACATGCTTCTACATCTCTCTCCTCAATCTGCTTTTATTATTCACTGTGCTCTCTGCCTAATTTACACCCCAAGTTCCTCAAGGTAGGGACACTTGTCGTTTCAGATGTCCAGGATGTTAAATACATTCCAGTCAAACTCCTCTTCGAATTATAATATCTGAGGTTTGGGGCTTTCCTTTATTTGTCCTTTATTATTTTTTTATATAAACAAAGCATAAGTTAAAATCAAAGGCAATAATTAGTTTAAAACAGCCCTCAGAGGCAGTCCCAGGAAGGGGGAAAAAAAAAAAAAAGTGACCTTTTGAGCTACAACCAAACTACCCAACCTCATTGTGTCTTGGGGGGTCAAGGCTCCTGTTTCCCATGGCTCGAGGGTCTCTCCGTGCGTGCCTCCCCACAGGAAAACCACCCAGAAAGTTGTGATCAAGCAGACTTTGCACATCAGACGTCTATTGAGGAACGGCCACGAGAATCGATTCAATCTGAGCCAAAAGCAATCCAGAAGTGGGCTCAGGAATGCGCTGGGGGGAAAAAAAAATCCTGAAAGATGGGAGACGGGATTGAAACGCGGGAGACAAACGAGCAGGGGACTGGCGAACGCAGAGCCAGAGCGCTGGCTTGGTTTCGAGTGGGCTGGACCCTGCCATTACAACTTTGTCACCACAGTTTGAAATCTATTAAAGGGATTTATGTTTTGCAGCTGACATTTAAAATTAAGGATTTATTGGCCTGGGAATGAATATTTCATCTGCAATTAGTCGTTTGGCTTTTTGGGGGTTTTGTTGTTTTTTTTTTGGTGTGTTGGTTGGTTGTTGGGGTTTGGTTGTTGGGTTTTTTTTTCCCTGAGGTCATACTTTATAAACTGTTATTTTTGCGTTTAATGCACCGTGGCAGGACTTTGCATTGTGAGGGGGTCTGAAAAAAAGCATAAGCACAGAAAAATCATTGCATTCACTGGAACTGCCCTTGAGTTGCATCACGTAGCATTTTCACTGGCTAGCAAGTATTGCCCACTTGTAAACGCTATTAGGCTGGAGCAAGGGAAGGTGAGCGACATCTGATACTGCACAACTCAGGTGCCAGTCAGAAAATAGAGAGTTTTAT
>CM066571.1:14720000-14795000 GCA_033816785.1 Picus viridis
TAAATAGCCGCTCTCGCCGCTAACAACCCCCAAATACAGCTGGGTGTGTGTGCGGGTGGTGGTGGTGGAAGAGACGCCGAGCCGAAACGGCCGGTGCGAGCCCAAAACTCCGGGCGCTGGGCAAAGTTGCGGTCGGGAGCGGCGGTGACAGCCCGCTGCGGCAGCCCCGGGGCCCGGGCCCGCCTCCCTGCCTCCATCCATCCCTCCCTCCTTCCCTCCCTCCCTCCGCGGGCGCGGAGCCGCAGCCTCCCCGCCAACAGCTGGGCTTTTTAAATAAATTATAACAACAATAACAACAACAACAACAACAACAAAACAAAAACAACCCACCACCAAAAAAACCCCAAACCGGGAGTTGCGGGATTGCCCGCTCCCGGCTCGGTCCTCGGTGCCTGGCGGTCCCGGCGGGCGAGGGGAAGTTTGGGGGTGAGCGGTTGGGGGTGGGGAGGGCCGGAGTGAGTTGGGGCTGTGGAGGAATGTGGCGCCGGCTGTCACGTGAAGCGGCCCCTGGCCGCCCCGGGGGCTTGTGTGAGGGGTGGGGGGCAAAGCGATAGCCCAGCATCCGTGAGGGGTGCAGGGGAGCGGCTGTGAGAGAGGGGTACCCAGAGCCCCAAGTCGTAGAGACTCATCCCGGACCCCCAGAGGAGGCGCGGGGGAGGGGTGGGAAGCCCGGGACCCGGAGGAGGACAAAGGGCGGTTTGTGCGGCTGTGGCGGGGCCGGCAACGTCCCGGCCCGGCCGCCCCCTCCTCCCCCGCCCAGCGCGGCCTGGCGCGGCCGCCCCCGCCGCCTCGGCGGGCCCCTCGCCGCCGCCCCTCAGCCCTTCTCGGCGCGGGGTGTCTCCTCTCCGGGCCCCCGAAGGAGCGGGCAGCCGTTAGCCGCTTCTCCACCACCTCCCTCAGGGGGTCGGGAGCCGTTAGCCGCCCCCCCAGGAGCAGGGAGCCGTTGGCCTCGGCGGCCGAGCGGGCGCAGGGGCTTCTCCCCGGCTGCGAGCGGGGAAGGAGGCTGAGGGTGGCTGTCACCTCACATAAACATCTCTCTCTGGATGGGCGCGTTCCTCCCGGGTTGGTCTGTACATTGAAGTTGAATAAAGCCTGGGTTGCGTCAGGTCAGAACATCTCTAAGTTGTCTACTTTTTGAGGGGGTGCGGAGGCGCGGGGGTGGGAAAGGCCTTGCGGAGCCGCGGGGAACTTGTGCGGCCCGGGGGGCTGCCTGCGCTCGGCGAGCCCCGGCCGGGGCCGTGATCCTGAGCCTGGCGGCAGGGCCTTGTTTTCCTCTCGGCTGGGCTGGAGTGCTCCGGGAGCGAGGTGCTTGAAGCTAGCGCAGTTCCTAGTTAGAAAGCAGCAGCGAGGTTTGCTTTGTGGACTTGTACAGGAGGGCCTGGCAAAAAAAAACCCAAACCAAAACAAAAACACCAACCCGCAAACCTGCTTAGAATCACAGAATTGTTTGGGTTGGAAGAGACCTTTAAAGATCATCGACTTCGACCGTGATCTAACTCCACCAGGTCTGGTGCTAAAGCATGTCCCTCAGCACCCCATCTCTGCTTGGAACAACTCTTTCCAGGAGTTCCCTTTTCAAAATCCTCCTGTTGACTTCAGTGAGCTTTAGAGCAGGATTTGATATTTTCTTGTTTCTTAGTATTTATTTTATTTTATTTTGCCTTTAAACTCTCCAGATATTTTATAAAGGGAATAAAGGGTGCCTTGAATTTACTGCTTTACCTGCTGCTGCTGTATCTAGTTTACCAAAGTTTGTGCGGTTCAGTAGTGCTTTTGTTTGGCATCTCCTAAAGAACAGACGAGCCGCTCTTCCCTTACCTTTTAAAGTGATACCACAATGAAACTTCTGTTGCTCGAGCATGCACTGATATTCCAGGCTTCCCAGGGAGGATTTATTTACTCGTGCATAAGAGTTTTGGGGCCAGTAAGAGAGTGAGCAATTAGCTATATTTGCAAGAAAAAAAAAAAAAAAAGATGCTGGGAAACTTTAACTGGAGGGTAGTCTTAGACCTCCAACTAGTTAAGCGCAGAGGAATAAACGTTCAGAATTAATTTGCAGATAGAGGAAATTGTTCTCCTGCTAGACATTGAGCTGCTTGTGCTTGTGGTTATTTGTTAGGTGCGTTACAGAAAGGAGGTTTGCTTCAGATCTCTTCCCCATAAACATCACAATTGAACCCAAAAGGCTAGAGCTTCCATTTTCTGTGGAGGTATGGGCTTTGCCTTCCTTCTGCACCAGTAGCCCGAGAGTCCCTAAAAAGGGGAAACCAGCAATGTTGTGCGACTCAGATGGAGCAGCTTGGATTTGCTGACAATGAGCCCCTGACTTAAGGAAACCGCTTAATGCTCAGGATAGAGGTGACAGAGATTTCTTTGCAGGGTCTTATTTACTATTTTTCCGACCGAAAACCAGGCAGTAAATCAATCATCATCTGTAATTATTGCTGTAGTAATTACCTTTTTTTGGGGGGGGGTGTAGGTTATCGTTCTTGGTGGCCTTTGTGCAAATCATCTTTTTCATTTCCCCTGGTTTTATTTTCCCTCGGATCATGTCAGTTTTTCTGAGGGCGATTAATAATGTTGTGAAAGCAGCATGCTTGTAAAGAGCCCTGAAAGGGCTGATAACGTGATTCCTCTGCGAAGTTGGAGGGTGCTTGCGTGGACCTAGCATTTCAATCCACTGATAAGAGTCTGCCCATCAGTTATTATATCTTCATTCTGAGTGAACAAACAAAAGCTGTAAGTAAAAAAATAAAAATAAAAGGGGGGGGGAGCAAAGAAAAAAGAAGCTGCAGGGAGGATTTCAGCTGCACCTCCAATGCAGCCTTGATTTAAATGCCTCAGTTTGTAAGACTCGCTGATCTAGTCAGTACCAAGCAGAGTTTTGCAGTTTAAAAATAAACAATATCCAAAATAGCTTCCCTGAAAACCTGCTCTGTGGCTGCAGGTAAATGAGTGGCTTTCAACTTGCGAGCGCTGTGCTGACATCCAGATAAAATACAGAGTTGCAGGGTTACGTTTCCAGTTTGTCATCTACTTAGCAACCCTTTCTTGGGGGGGGGAAGAGAGAAGAGATATTTTTGATATGTCTGTCACTTTTGATAACTTAATTTGAAACTTAGATCTTGGGGGAATACTGATAGGAGGCAGGTAAATACATTAAAACAAAATGACAATTGAGGTTTTGATGTTGAAATGCATGAAACTAATGTTGATCGGAAGTGGTGGGTGTTGAGAACTTGCTAATGACTCAATTTCTTCTATTTCTTGAAAATACACATTTATTATTTTTTTTTAATTGCCCTGCTTTCTGTTTTCTGTTTATTCTTGTCTTTTTTTTTTTTTCCCTCCCCCTTTTTCTTGTGTTGGTTTCTTGCCAACTTTGACCTGCCCGTCCCCCAGCTCGTGGGGAGGATTTCGTCTCAGATTTGGACCTAGGAAGGGGAAAAAAGCCATGACTAACATTCAATAATCCCTTCACAATTTAAGAGTAGTAAAACCATCATTCCAAGGAAAAAGAAGGTTGTAATTGCTATCTGTAAAAAGCAGTCTCTCTTACAAATATACTATGGGGTTGTAGTGGGGGAGGGAAAAAAAGGAGTCTCAAAAGGAGAGTAAATTATTTAACTTTCTGAAAACCTGTGACTTGAATCTCTTGTTTTACTTTAGAAAGGAGGAATTAAAGTTCAGCTGCTGGCTTCTTTTAGGCAGAGGAGGGATCAGTTGCATCAAACTCATCAGTCCTGACCTATATTTCATTCTACTGATTAATTTATTCTATTTCCTTGCTTAGTTTCTGGGAGAGAGAGAGAGAGAAAAAAATATAAATTAAAAGATCTGGTGGGTATGATTGACCTGATCAAAATCACCTAATAGAGGCAGAGCGAGGGCAGCGGGAGAAAAGCAGGTGGGGAAGGCTACGTCGGCCATCCGATACCTGTGTGTGAGCCCCAAAAGAGCCACGGTGCCTCTGAAAGGGTATTGAGGAAGGGCAATTGCTGTGACTCCTTAAACACTTCGCACCCAAGGGCACTGCTTTTCCCTAAGTCAGACTGTGCTGGATACCCTCTGAGATGAGACAGCAAGGAAGGAGAGAGTAGCTCGCTTGTGTCTTGTTTCACTTGGCCATTGGAATGGTAAATCTTTTTTTGTGATTTGACATCCTTTGTGGATATCACACTCCGGTTACTGACTGCCTCTTTCCCCCTCCCTCCCTCCCTCCCTCCCTTTTCTGGTTTCTGGGGTTTTAGTTCTGGTAGTGCCCGAGGTTTTTCTTTTTGCCCTTACCGCCTGCTTTTGATGAGAAACTTTGTTTAGAAACAAAGTTAGGAAAATCTTGTCCCTTGTGAAGGAAGCCAGGTGTTACTTTGTGCAAACCTGCATGAAAACGTCCTCCCACGAAATGTTACACCCAGGCTTCTCCAAGCTGAACTGGAGTGGTATTCGTGATGCTAAAGTCACCCCTGAAAATGACTGAAATTGTAGGTATTGGATGAGCCAGCAGAAGGAAACTAGACCAGCCCCATGTGCCTAATGGAAGTGCTGATCTCAGAAAGCAATTTCTCCCTGAAAAAAACAACCCAAAACCCAAACCCAAAACATAAAAAATACTTTGTTATTCCTTCAAAGCAATTTTTTCCTCGCTGTAATTTTGTATCCCACGTTGGACTGCAGAAAGAAAATGACTGAGTGTTGGCTCCTAGGAAGATGTGAAGGAAAAATTTATCGGCTAGCTTTTGCATCTCTGTGTTCTGCCTATAGCAGGTTTGCCTCCTGAAATGTTTTGGCAAGCCCAGAGTGCCCCTTAAAAGTTGCTCCCTCTTTTGAGCGAGCCGGGGTGCTCTTTCCATCCTGACCGTGTGTTTTCAGCTGCAGCTCAGTTGAGGCAGAGTCTTTGGAGGGCTGAGTGAATTGTGCTTCGTGTTTTAATTGTTTTCTTGTCATAAACTTGCAGCTAAAGGATGTTCCTTGTGCAGAGATGCAGGTGGGGTGGTGTAGTACCAGGGAAGGCAGAGCAGCAGTGCGTTAAAATGGAAATCTTAATAGCAGCGGTGGCTCAGGGAGAATCTGATGTTTGCATCCCCTTTATGTTTCTGTGTACCTGTCAACTATTTGGATGTTTATGCTCAGCCCCAACCCACCCTGGCTTCTAAATTGCGTGAACTAGACTTGAAAGTCATTAGGTTGTCTGCTGATTAGCCTATAATCAATCCGGCACAAACAAAACCAGCAATTAGTATCGGCGTGAGTTCTGTGAACTTGACTTAAAGTTTCCCCGCTGCCGGCCCAAAGAACTCCTTCCGAACAGGCGTTTTCAGGAACTGTGTTATTTTGGCATCATTGTTTTATAGGGAGGGAAGAAGGAAAAAAAAAAAAAAAAAAAAAAGAAGTAAAATTCATAAGATTCCATTTGGCCTGAAAAGCAAAAACATCTGTTTGATGCGTGAGTGGATTGCTGGCTTCTCTTTGGCCATCCAAAAAAGGGCAAAAATTAAGATACCGAACATAAAAGAGCCCACGAGGAAAACCCAAATTACAAAGAGGCTTTAAGATTAGCATCTTTTTGTAATGCAGGCTATTTATAGCCTGCTCTTTTTGACTTGCCAAGGCATGCCAAGGCTTCTTCATGTGTTTAAAAAAAAAGAAGAATCCCTAAACAACAAAACCATCTCCAACCTGTAGGACTATTGATTGCCTTTGGCAGTACGTAGCGGTATTGTTGGTCTGGGTTAACTGTAGGGTTACAGCGATGCTGCCCCCTCATTTTGTGGCTCTGTATGAGTCGTATTGACCATCACTGCCTGCTTAGGAGCAGGTACAGATATGAGGGAGCACCTAAAGATCTGCATCTAAAGAGCTTCTGGTTGCCCTGCTAGTTTATAAAGGTGAAACCCTGTGACAGAGATAATCTTGAGAGGCTTGGACGTGCCGCATGTTTGGTTCGGTTTGATTTGATTTTCCCGAGTTGCTGTTAACTTGTGTAACAAGGGAAGCTGTCAGCATGGAAGCACTTATCTAACGTGTAGGATAACGTTATCCACCATGATCTAAGATGTCTTGAAAGGCTTTATGCTGCTCTCTTAATTCATTCAGCCTAATTTACAGCTGGTTTGGTAGCTCTCATTTCTTTGCTCCGAAGCACGACTCAGTGCTTTGAAACTCCCGCATTTTGGAAGAGCCTTCCTTTTGAATAACTGCAAATGAGGAAAGGAGCCAGGAGAACTCTTTTTTTTTTTTTTTTTTTTAATGTAGACCATATGGATTCAGTGCTCTTTTTTTTTTTTTTTTTTTTTTTTTTTTTTTCCCCTGCAGAAAACACTGAAAATAAGATATTTGTAGTTGGGTTTTTTGGTGGGTTTTTTTGGATTAAAATATAGCATAAATACTGATTCTCGAAGACAGACCTCTCGGCGTCTTTCCCCAGCTGTATTTTACCATTCCCTTTGGTTCCTGTAGGGCTAACAGAGCTTAAATTCAATCCTAGGGAGGTGGGGTGGGGAAAATGTACTATTTCCCTCTAATCAGAACCACCTCATATTTACCTGTGGATCCCTGAAGGGGCGAGACAGATCTGTGAAGAACCGGACTTGTTTTATTAGGTGCTGTGAGAATGTACATAGACTAGTTTCGTTTGGAAAAGACCTCTAGGATCCTGTCTGTTTCCAAAGACATTCTGGAGTGTGTTGCTACGAAGCATTAAAGTTTTGCAGTTGCCTTCTTGACAGAAGTCAGGCAGCACAGGAGAAGCTTTTAAACACTTTAAAATCGTAATGCAACACTTGGCGTAGGATCCTGACAAAAGATGAATGTGCAAAAGCCAGAAGAAGCTGGGAGCTTTGGTGATTTTTCCCCCCCCCTCCCCCAACTTGAATTTTAGACAACTTGAGCTCTATTTCACCTCAAGTATGAGTAATTATGCTAGTTTAGCAATTATTGGAGATGAAAGAAATTCTGGTAGATATGAGGTCTCCTTAACTTCAGTAGCTTTGGTTTTAGCCAGGATAATGATCAAGGAGTAGTTAGCCGTATGCCTAGGGACTATGCTGTAGCAAAAGAGATAGGGCTGATCTTGGGGGTATCCTTATTACAACAATTTCTAATTAACATTTTCGTTCGACCCTCTTATTCCACACACCCTCCTCCCTTCCCCCTCCCCCCCACGGAAAAAAAAAAAGAAAAGAAATTAATATAAAAACACTATAATCAGTTCCATGTCCTTCTGTGCACACAATTGCCCTCTTCCAGTGGCTTTTTAAACCACCACCACTGGCCTCTGTATTGACAGTACCAGTTAACACTGGTCACATTTCCCCCCACCCCCATTTTACATTCCTTCACATTCAAACACTTTTTCCCCCCCCCTTCTCTGTCTATAACACATAATTATCAAGAAAATTATGCAGAGGATTCTGCCCCCCCTCCCCTTTTTCCCGGGTTAGTCTATCAGAAGGTTATCCATGCTCTGCTGGGTGCATGTTTGAGCCTTTTAGAGTTTCCTTTAGCTGGAGAGATGTGGTTGATGCTATGCTGCAACTTTGCTTTGTGCAGCTGGATCTGCATAAAGTGTGCTCAGAAGGGTTGGGGGCTCATTACTTAGCAATTCTGCACAATTAATGCCCAGTGAGAGGTTAGGTTTGGGGGAGATGTGTTTTCACCCTTCTTTTGTTACGACAGGAGCAAGCCAGAGGGGTGTTTGTTGAGTAGTGATTCATCTGATACTTTCACTTTTAAAAATAGGTGCAATTAGGTGCAATTTGTCTTTTTAAGGGTAGGATTCTTAGTTCTGCAGAGTCTGTTAAAGTCATTTATGTATCTGTTGGTGTAGTGACTCCCCCTTCCCTCTTTCTTTATGTGATAGTCCTCCTATAGTTCTTTAAAAGGAAAGTGTCAGTAACCAGAGGTGCAAACACCTCTAGTCATTAGTTAATCAAAAGAGAGTGTTAGTAACCAGTTAGTTACCCTTCTTCAAACAGCACTAGTCATTAGTTAATCACAATAAAGTGTCAGTAACTAGCTAGCCTTCTTCAAACACTCACTAGTCATTAGTTAATCAAAAGAAAGTGCCAACAACTAGTGAGCCTTCTTCAAACACTCACTAGTCATTAGTTAATCAGCCTCTCGACTGAAGCAAAACACCTTTTTTTGCCCTGAGGAGGAATGGCCAGGATGTTGACAGTGAGAGTGGTGGCGTTTCCCCTCCTTCCCAAACCCCAAACAATATCCTGGAAGAGGAATGCTGTCCTCAGCAAAAGGAAGTGCATAGTCCCTCTCCTGCTTCTGGGGAAGACACTCAGGATTGTGCCCCTGGGCAGCCTGCTCTAGTTGGAGGTGTCCCTGCTGGACAAGATGACCTTTGAGGGTCCCTTCCAAGCCAGTGCAATCTGTGATTGCACCATGTGGAAGACTGAGAGCAGGTTGAAGTCCAAATGTGCTTAACTGCATGTTGAAAAGAGCTGGTTAGCAGCATGTTTAAATCTGAATGTGCTGGTTATAACTGCATGTTGAAATGTGCTGGTTAGCAGCATGTTTAAATCTGAATGTGCTGGTTAGCTGCACAATAGGTGACTTTTGTGTACAGTCCCCGAAACCCTACACTATTATTAGGTTGTGTTTTGCTAGGAAAATGGATTTCAAACAATGAATGATGTGATAATTCATTAATTTATTTGGGATTTTTTGTTGGTTTTGTTGTGGTTTTTTTATGTTCACTTTTTTAGGTAACCCATCAAGTTCAGCTGCCATTATTGACTCATTACCTTCTTGAAAGGAACTTTGCAAACAAAAATCAAATGCCTGCTGTGCTGCTGGACTGGATGATGTGATGTAGTGAGGCAGTGTCCTTGGGAAGACCAGGCTGTGCTTTGATCAACAGAACTTTCTCTGGCACTGAATTAGGGTGGCTGGGTTGTTTTGATTGTTTTTTGTTTGGTTGTTTTGGTTGGGTGGGTGTTGGGGTTTTTTTTTGCCAGACAGGGTCAAGTGAATTTCTAACTTTGATAGTGGCAGTAGGAAGGAGTGGGGGGGTGGGGAAGTTAATTATTTTCCACCTTCAAAGAATACAATTATGAGGAAGGAACTTTCTGATTCAGTGGTTCCAGGACAACAGGATGTCAAGATCCATGCCTGATGTGACATTTTCACTCTGAAGATGGGAGGAGGCAGAGGGTCTGTGCATGCAACTGCTGGGAAGGGCTTGAGTTACCTGACTTAGAAAGAGCTGGAGCACAGGGAAAGGTTTGGTTTGTGATTTCTGGTGAATCTGCTGAGCAGAGGACTCACTCACCAATCTGAAGTGTACCTCAGTGCAGAAAGATCAGACAACTCTAAGGCTAGGTCCAAACCAAAGGGCTTGTGTGCTGCAAGGTGCTAGTGCTGCCCTGCTTGGTTCACAGGTGCCTGGTTACTTGCTGGAGAAGTCACCTTGCACAAGGCTGCCTGAACACAGTTTTATGAGAAATGGCTGAGGGAACTGGGGCTGTTTAGTCTGGAGAAGAGGAGGCTGAGGGAAGACCTTGTTACCCTTTACAACTACCACAAAGGAGGATGGAGTGCGGTGGGGGTTGGCCTCTTCTCACATGGAACAGGAGACAGGACAAGAGCAAACAGGCCCAGGGGAGGTTCAGGTTGGATATTGGGAAACATTTCTTCACAGGAGGGGTTCTCAGGCACTGGAATGGGCTGTCCAGGGAGGTGATGGAGTCACCATTTCTGGAAGTGTTTAAAAGATGTGTGGGTGTGGTGCTGAGTGATGTGGTTTAGTGGTGGTGGTGGGATTGGGAGCTCTAAGGGAGCAGTTGGACTTGATGATCTCAAAGGTCTCTTCCAACCTCAACAGCCCTATGGTTCTATGACTGAATGCATATAACTCATAAGTGGGTTAGGGGGTTAGGAATGTTGTTGGGTAGGAATTGGCAAGAATGGTGTGTCTTAGCTCCTGCCTGGGTCCAGATTTCGGATACCCAGTGGCAGTCATCTGCTCGAGCTCTTTGAAGGTAAGGGACAGGTTGCAACTTTCCACTCAGATTTGAAGGAACTGAGGGGTTGTGCTCCTTCTCTTCCTCTCTCCTTTACTGAAGAGGGAAAGTTACTTGCTCTGCTAGGATGTGAGATGCAGGGGTTCTGTCCTTTGTTTTGTCCAAGGGTGTTTGAACCTGTATCTGACAGGGACAACATCAGTCATTACCCAGCAGCACATTGTGCTGTGAATGTGAGTTGCCCTTTTCTTTTTGTTAATGACATTTCCCTTATCAAAAATGTGATTAAGTGTTGGACAAGAGGGTGAGGAAGAGTGCTCATACACAAGACTCATAGCTGGAAGGGCTTGAGCACCAGTGGATAAAGAGAAGACCTGTGTCCTGGTCTGCAGAGTACTTAAAAGCAATCTTATTTCTGATGAATGAGTGAATTAGAACTGGAGCTCGTGTGTCCTGTGAAGCATGTGGGTGCCCCAGCCACAGGGACAAGGTATGATCTTAATTCTTGCACCTCAAGTCTGAGGGTGAAGCTCATGACATGAGTACAAATCCTTCTGACAGAGAAGAGGGTTGAGCTGGTGCCACCCACATCCTGGGTGAGTGATCTCGGCAGTGGATGTGGGCAAGGGGGGAAAGGAAGAGGTGTTTTGACTCATGCGTTTTCTGCCAGCAGCTTGTAGCAGCCAGGAAAGGGAATGTAAACCCTGAAGAACCAGCCCACAGCACTGCCCAAAGCCAGGGCAGGCAGGAGAGTATTGCCTCCTCCACTAACCAGCTGTGGTGGGGCTCTGGTTTGATTGCAGCATGGAACTACACAGCACTGAGAAAGCCTGGATGGTAAAACTGTGGCTAATGCCTGCCCTGTGTGGCACCTGAGCGCAGCTTGTGGCAACTGTCTTGCAGTGCCCCCTCTCTAGCTTTGGGGCTGTGTGGATGTACACCACAGTGTTGTTCTGCATGAGACAAAGTCATCTAGGACAGAGCAGAGAGTCTGAAAGGATCAGAAAGAAACTCTGGGAGTGCTGGTACGCCATAGATGGAGAGCTGTGGTAAATCAGGGATAATCTCAGTTGAAAGGAGGTGTGGTGGGTTTTTTTGCCTCAGATAAATGTATGTCTTTGGGTAATAGAGCTAAAAGCAGGCAGCTGTATTTTGTTTTGGTGTTGGAATGGTGTCAGACAACCCAAACACCTCAATTTAAGTGCCTCATTTTAGACACATAAATAAATGACTTAACTTTCAAAGGCAATGTTCATCTACAGTAACCTTTACTGGAGGTCCTCATGGCCCTTTCTTTCATCAGCTGTCTTCAGGCTTGTGTAATGGTTACTTTGAGGCTCTGTGATCCATGAGTCAGTTTGATTCAAGTTGCTCTCACTTGCTGAGTTGAGGCTTTTGTAGACAGTGTTTAATGAATTTCCTGTTTTCTAAGCACAGTTGAAAATACAGGTCTGTAGGAGTGCCAGAAATTCTTAGCTGTGTCCCTCAGAGAGAGTAAGAAAGCTTAGGTGATACAGAGCTGCACTGTACTGAGAAGAGTCACTCTGAAGGCATTTGTGTTGGGTACTGTGTTTGCTAATTAGCCTTAAAGTTTATCTTAGCCTCCTAACTTCTGCCTTGCCTCAAAATGGACTGGATTCTATCATCAGAGCACTGAAGCATCTCCCCTATGGGGACAGGATGTGAAAGTCGGGGCTGTTCAGCCTGGAGAAGAGAAGGCTCTGGGGACATCCTAGAGCTGCCTTCCAGTACCTGAAGGGGGCTATGGGAGAGCTGGAGAGGGACTTTTGACAAGGGCTTGGAGTGACAGGATGAGGGACAATGGCTTTGAGCTGGAAGAGGGGAGACTGAAACTACAGATTAGGAAGAAATTCTTTAGAGTGAGGGTGGTGAGACACTGGAAGAGGTTGCCCAGGGAGGTTGTTGATGCCCCCTTGCTGGAGGCATCTAAGGCTGGGTTGGATGAGGCCTTGAGCAACCTGGTCTGGTGGAAGGTGTCCCTGCCCATGGCAGAGTTGGAACTGGATGATCTTTTAGGTCCCTTCCAACCCAAACCATTCTGTGGTTCTATGGATGCCCACAGTCCCATTGTTAGGAATGGAAGTGGAGTACTTCAGGGTGGGGCAGGCAGGACAGCTGTAAGTCCTGACCCTGCTACTAAGATTGACTCCCAGAGAGATTCCCTCTTGCTTTGCTAATTC
This sequence comes from Picus viridis, assembly GCA_033816785.1. Lineage (NCBI taxonomy): Eukaryota > Metazoa > Chordata > Aves > Piciformes > Picidae > Picus > Picus viridis. Next base: position 14,732,176 of record CM066571.1, read on the forward strand.
TTGCCATGGTCTTCAGTTTAACTCTGATATCCATTATAGTCTGGTAGTGGCATGAGAGAGAGAGTCTTAGGGATGTCTGAGAGTTACCTGAGGTTTATAAAAAGCTTTAGGACTCTGTGGAGAAAAGTACTTTAAGAAATAGATTGCACTCTTCTATGTAATACATTATTAGATACTGATCCCATACAGGGAGATCTGGCCACGCTGGATCGATGGGCCAAGGGCAGTTGTGTGAGGTTCAACAGTGCTAAGTGCTGGGTCCTGCACCTGGGTCACAACAACCTCAGGAATGCTCCAGGCTTGGGGCAGAGTGGCTGGAAACTGCCCTGCAGAGAACTGGGCAACACCACCTCAGGATGGTGGTCAACAGCCAGCTGAAACATGAGCCCCTGTGTGGCAAGCGGCCAAGGGGGCCACCAGCGTCCTGGCCTGGATCAGCAATAGTGTGGCCAGCAGGAGCAGGGCAGGGATTGTTCCCCTGGATTCAGCACTGGTGAAGCCACACCTTGAGGTCTGGTTTTCAGTTTTGGGCCCCTCACACCAAGAAGGACACTGAGGGGCTGGATCAGCACCAGAGAAGGTCTGTGAAAGACAGAAGACAGTCTGGCCTCAGATTGCACCAGGGGAGGTTTAGGGTGGATAGGAGAAGAAACTTGTTCCCTGAAAGGGTTCTCAAAGACAGGAACAGGCTGCCCAGGGAGGTGATTGATTGCCCATTCCTGGAGGTGTTTCAAAGAGGCAGAGATGTGGTGCTGAGGGCCATGGTTTAGCTCCAGATTGGTAGAGTTAGAGAATAGTTGGACTGTGATGGTCTTAAAGATCTTTTCCAACCAAAATGATTTCATGATTCCATGACTCTTAGTTTACTGTAAATACCAAAACCTGAGTATATGGCCATGTGGCTTAACCTTGTCACAAGATGCACAATGAGGGAGGCAAAGGTGACACTCAGGGCAGGATTCATTAATCTGCTGCTTCAGGTATCCAGAACAAGAGATTCCTCCTCACCCTTGGCTTTGGGGTTTGTGTGGAGTTCTCCCTCAGGAAAGAGCATGTCCTGGCTTCTCTGCACATAATGTTCTGTAAGCCTGGACATCCTTGGGCTGTCACATTTGGACACTCTCATCCCTGAGATCAAGGGTTGGAAGAATATCCAAAGGATTTCTCCAGCGTAATTTCTTTCCACTTAAGTGTATTTATTACTTTTGTGTTTATGTGCTGCCTAGGAAAGTATTTTATTTTAGTGGAAGAATAATATTTTCCAACAACTGCAGTTTAATTGGGAACTTTTAATTCAGCCTTTCTACAGGAAGAACATTAGGGGAGAAGAAATTCCCAAGCTCAGTTGTGGGCTACACTAAAGAGAGGAGTAAAACAAACATGAAGGCTTTGTCCTATGGAAAGAGCAAGCAGCAGAATGCTTTATAGAAGGGGAATCTTTTAAGGAAGGTAATGATTTCCAGTAGCAAGAGAATACTGTTACAGTGCTGGAGGAGGGTAGGAGTAAGGAAAGGGGTTAGAATAGAATAGAATAGACCAGGTTGGAAGAGACCTTCAAGATCATCGCATCCAGCCTATCAGCCAATCCAACCCACCTAAACAACTAACCCATGGCACCAAGCACCCCATCAAGTCTCCTCCTGAACACCTCCAGTGATGGTGACTCCACCACCTCCCTGGGCAACCCATTCCAATGGGCAATCACTCTCTCTGTGTAGAACTTCTCCCTGACCTCCAGCCTAAACCTCCCCTGGTGCAGCCTGAGACTGTGTCCTCTTGTTCTGGTGCTGGCTACCTGGGAGAAGAGACCAACCTCTGCCTGTCTACAACCTCCCTTCAGGGAGCTGTAGAGAGTAAGAAGGTCACCCTGAGCCTCCTCTTCTCCAGGCTAAGCAACCCCAGCTCCCTCAGCCTCTCCTCACAGGGCTGTGTTCCAAACCCTCACCAACTTTGTTGCCCTTCTCTGGCCACGTTCCAGCAAGTCAACCTCCTTCCTAAACTGAGGGGCCCAGAACTGGACACAGGACTCAAGGTGTGCCCTAACCAGTGCAGTGTTACAGGGGCAGAATGACCTCCCTGCTCCTGCTGGCCACACTCTTCCTGATGCAGGCCAGGATGCCATTGGCCCTCTTGGCTGCCTGGGCACACTGCAGGCTCATGTTCAGTCTACCATCAAACAGCACCCCCAGGTCCCTCTCTGCCTGGCTGCTCTCAGCCACTCTGACCCCAGCCTGTAGCACTGCCTGGGGTTGCTGTGGCCAATGTGCAGCACCTGGCACTTGGATGTGTTCAATCTCCTGCCCTTGGCCTCTGCCCATCTGTCCAGCCTGTCGAGGTCCCTCTGCAAAGCCTCTCTGCCCTCCAGCAGATCAACTCCTGCCCCCAGCTTGGTGTCGTCCGCAAATTTACTGCTGATGGACTCAAAGCCCTCATCCAGATCATCAATAAAGATATTGAAGAGCATGGGGCCCAGCACTGATCCCTGGGGCACACCACTGGTGCCTGGCTGCCAGCTGGATGTGGCACCATTCACTACCACTCTCTGGGATCTACCCTCCAGCCAGTTCCTAACCCAACACAGTGTGCTCCTGTCCAAGCCGTGGGCTGCCAGCTTGGCCAGGAGTTTGCTGTTGGGGATGGTGTCAGAGGCCTTGCAGAGGTCCAAGTAGACTACATCCACAGGCCTCCCCACATCCACCAGGCAGTCACCTGATCATAGAAGGAGATCAGGTTGGTGAGGCAGGACCTGCCCTTCCTAAATCCCATGCTGGCTGCAACTGATCCCTTGGCCATCCGTGTGGAGAGCAAATCAGAAACACAAATATTCATGTCTATGATGAATTGTCGGTGTGGTTCTTTTCTGTACAGCTGTGGCTACACAGAACTAATTTCCAGTGGAGTTCTGGGGTGTGGATTTTTGACAGGTTCATGTGCAGATCCGTTTCTTATCCCACTTCTTCTCCCACTGAAGTTGGTGGGTGCTTGTATGTTTGGGAGTCAAAATGAGAGTGGATTTTCTGTCTGATAGATGTGTACTGGTGCTAGGTGAAGCTGTCCAGCAAACACTACTTTTGCAGTAGTTCTGAACTTTGATGAATGCCAGTTATCTTCAAAGCCATTATGAGGCATCCTGCAATCATAAAACCATGGAATTGTGTTGGTTGGAACCTCTACGATCATGGAGTCCAACCATCAACCCAACACCACCATGGCCATTAAACCATGTTCCCAAGTGCCATGGCCACAGGTTTCTTGAACACCTCCAGGGATGGTGACTCCACCTCCCTGGGCAGCCTGTTCCAATCCCTGACTCCTCCTGCAGTGAAGAATTTTTTTCCTAATACCAACCTAAATCTCCCCTGGCACAATTTCAGGCCATTTCCTCACCTTCTATCACCTGATGCTGGAGAGAAGAGCCCAACCCCTACCTCACTGCATCCTCCTTTCAGGGAGCTGTAGAGAGCCAAGAGGTCTCCCCTCAGCCTCCTCTTCTCCACACTCAACACCCCCAGTTCCCTTAGCTGCTCAACAGCCCTGTTCTCCCTACCCTTCCCCACCTTTGTTGCCCTTCTCTGGACACACTCCAGCAACTCAATACTGAATTGCTGCTTCCATGTGTGATGTAGCCAGGCATTAACTCCTGTGCTTGCCTGTGTCAGCCAGGAGAGTTTAAAGGGTGAGGAATGGTATGTGGAGCGAGGAAGAAGCAGAGGGAGGTGTAGGCCTGGCAGGTGATTCATTGACATGCAATCCTGCATTTGATACTGCTCTGTAGCTTCTTTAATTTCAGTTTTGTATCCTCACTGAACCCCTATGGAGATGTATTTCCACAGCACATCACTGCAAAGTGCAAAACATCTTCAAAATCCATTGACTTTAATGGAGTTAGAGGATCCTCAGCACCTCCTAGAACTAGCTCTTAAATTTGCCTTCTGCCTTGTGATTAGTCTGTCTAATCATGCTTAATGTCTACCTGTAGATGGTGGCAGTGTGAATCTCATATAGCATAGAATGGTTTGGGTTGGAAGGGACCTTAAAGCTCATCTAGTACCAACCCCCCTGCCATGGGCAGGGACAGCTTCCAATAGACCAGCCTGCTCCAATCTGGCCTTGAACATCTCCAGGGAGGGGGCATCAACAACCTCCCTGGGCAATCTGTTCCAGTGTCTCACCACCCTCACTGTCAAGAATTTCTTCCTCATCTCCAGTCTAAATCTCCCCTCTTCCAGCTCAAAGCCATTGCCTGTCACTACATCCTGTCACTACAAGCCCTTGTCAAAAGTCCCTCCCCAGCTTTCTTGTAGCCCCCTTCAGGTACTGGAAGTCTGCTCTGAGGCTTCCCCAGAGTCTTCTCCAGGCTGAACAACCCTAGGTCTGCCAGCCTGTCCCCATAGGGGAGGTGCTCCAGCCTTTGACCTCTTCATGACCCTCTCCAACGCTTCCATGTCCTTCTTACACTGAGGTCCCCATAGCCCCAGAACTGGATGATGCAGTCCTCTTGATTTTTATATGACTGAGGTGGGGAGGAAGAGCAAAAGTGGAGAGATACTTGCAGACATTACAGTGGTTCATAGGTAGTGAAATAATGGCCCCCACATTTTCTTTCTGTTCTGTCTGAGTGACTCAGTAAATTGGGTATTGATTATGCTAATGCAGCCAGTGTCTCTATTACTTGTCTGCAGAAATTATTCAAACATGTAGATTGAAGATGCACTTAGCAGCCTTACAAAAAAAAAAAAGGGCAAGGAAAAAAGGAAGAAAATCTTTTTTGCAAAAATCTTTTGGTGCCTTTACATTGAATTACTAATCATATGCTAATGAGAATTTATGGATGAAGTATTGACTGCTAGGAAGTGCAAAGTGCCAGTTAAAATAGATATATTCCAAACTTCCTGCCCTGATAGTGGTGGTTGCTCTGTGAGGTTTTGTGTTCACAGCTTATGAATGTTTGCAAATATCTCATGGGTGGGTGTCAGGAAGATGGGGCCAGACTCTTCTCATAGAATCATAGAATTGGAAGGGACCTCAAGGGTCATCCAGTTCCAACCCCCTGCCATGGGCAGGGACACCTCACACTGCAGCAGGTTGCTCACAGCCACATCCAGCCTGGCTGCAAACACCTCCAGGCAGGAGGCTTCCACCACCTCCCTGGGCACCCTGTGCCAGACTCTCACCACCCTCATAGGGAAGAATTTTTTCCTAACATGAAGCTGAATCTACCCATTTCTATGTTTTGCTCCATTCCCCCTAGTCCTATCACTCCCTGACACCCTAAGAAGTCCCTCCTCAGCTTTTTCGTAGCCCCCTTCAGATACTGGAAGGCCACAATTAGGTCTCCTTGGAGCCTTCTCTTCTCCACACTGAACAGCCCCAGATTCCCCAGAGCCACATCCAGCCTGGCCTTAAAAACCTCCAGGGATGAGGTTTCCACCACCTCCCTGGGCAGCCTGTTCTCAATGGTGCCCAGTGACAGGACAAGTGGTAGTGGATGTAAAGTTGAGCATGGGAAGTTGCATCCAAACACGAGGAGGAGCTTCTTTACTGTGAGGGTGGCAGAGCCCTGGAGCAAGCTGCCCAGAGGGGTGGTGGAGTCTGTGTCTGGAGACTTTCAAGGCCTGCCTGGATATATTCTTGTGTGACCTGCTCTAGGTGCTCTTGCTCTGGCAGTGGGGTTTGACTTGATGATCTTCAGAGGTCCCTTCCAGCCCCCAGCATTCTGTGATCTCTCCAGGAATGTATTTTAGGAAGGGGTCAATCGATACCAATCTATTTTTATGGGTTGTTTGGGATAGCTGGCTTCTCCTGCTTTGTTTAACAAGCTGAAAAGAGGCTCAGGCATTTGGGGCAGTTCTTTCTTTTCTTTTCTTTCTATTTTTAAAATTTATTAACCCACCTAGACTAGATGAGAAGAGAGGGTTTTTTTTTTTCAATTATCTTTTGGTTTTATTTTATTATGGTTTGTCCTAGCTCAGAAGCCATAAATCTTAAGCAGAGCTCTCCAAAAGGCTTCCCTTTGCAGTGAAAATGGCCTTTTCCCCATTTCTAATTTTATCCACTTCTTTTCCATACAAGTTTTTTTTCCTCAGGCATCTACCAGCAATGACTTGTGCTAAATCTACAGGTTTCAGTGAAGGGGAATTGTAGAATGGCTCAGGTTGGAAGGGACCCAAAAGATCATCCACTTCCAACCCCCTGCCATGGGCAGGGACACCTCTCAACCAGACTTTATAGGGTTGTAGAATCAATAAGGTTGGAAAAGACCTCAGAGATCACCAAGTCCAACCTGTCACCCAACACCTCCTGACAGCTAAACCATGGCTCCAAGTGCCACATCCAGTCCCCTCTTGAACACCTCCAGGGATGGTGACTCCACCACCTCCCTGGGCAGCACATTCCAATGGCTAACAACTCTCTCTGGGAAGAACTTTCTCCTCACCTTCAGCCTAAACCTCCCCTGGCACAGCGTGAGACTGTGTCCTCTTGTTCTGGTGCTGCTTGCCTGGGAGAAGAGACCAACCCCCTCCTGGCTACATCCTCCCTTCAGGGAGTTGGAGAGAGCAATAAGGTCTCCCCTGAGTCTCCTCTTCTCCAGCCAGTCCCATCCATCCTTCCACCTAGCTGCAGCTTCACTTCAGAGACACACTTATTTATTCTTTTCCCACTAAATCCTCAAAATCTGGTATCTGTCCAGCCCACAAGCTCTTGTACTGGCAGATAGAACCGGCAGGCTGGAATTCTCTTTTCCCTTACTGAGGTGCTTTTGGGTTTGTGGAAATTGCTCCCAAGAACTGTGGTGCCACAGTTGTTGTGGTGCTCATAGACTTTGCTTGCAAAAGACCTCTGAGATCATCCAGTCCAACTCTACCAAGGCTGGTGCTAAACCATGGCCCTCAGCACCACATCTCTGCCTCTCTGAAACACATCCAGGGTTGCTGACTCCACCACCTCCCTGTGCAGACTGTTCCAATGCCTGACCACTCTTTCTGTAAAGAAATTTGTCCTAATCTCCAACCTAAACCTCCCCTGCTGAAACTTGAGGCCATTCCCCCTTGTCTGGTTCTTATTCAGTATTTTCTTACTTGGCATTCCTTTTGGCTTTGTTTCTTCAGAAGTTGCACAGAGAAAATCTGTAGCAGAGACTTAATAGTTTGTTGTTGTAAGGAGCAGATGAGTCAGTGGAGAAACATTTCTGCAGCTAACAAAACAGGTGACCTGAGGTCATAGTTGTAGGCACAGGAATATTGTTGCTTTCATGACAACGTTGTTTCAAAGACATTGTTCAGCAGCAACATCAGCTCTTCATAGTTCACCTTCAGAGTCTGTTCTGGTCTCCTGAGACCTCTCCTTTCACTTGTGTAATCTTTGTTATCTAGCATTTCAGTAGACTCAGAGAATGGTTCAGGTTGGAAGGCACCTTAAAGATCATCTAGTTCCACCCCCTCCACCATGGGCAGGACATCTCCTAATAGACCAGCTTGCTCAAGGCCTAACCTGGCTTTATCTTCCCTTATCATAGAATCATAGAATCAACAAGGTTGGAAAAGACCTCAAAGATCATCAAGTCCAACCTGTCACCCAACACCTCATGACTACTAAACCATGGCTCCAAGTGCCACGTCCAATCCCCTCCTGAACACCTCCAGGGATGGTGACTCCACCACCTCCCTGGGCAGCACATACCAACAGCTAACAACTCTTTCTGGGAAGAACTTTCTCCTCACCTCCAGCCTAATCTTCCCCTGGCACAGCTTGAGACTGTGTCCTCTTGTTCTGCTGCTGCTTGCCTGGGAGAAGAGACCAACCCCCTCCTGGCTACAACCTCCCTTCAGGGAGTTGGAGAGAGCAATAAGGGCTCCCCTGAGCCTCCTCTTCTCCAGGCTAAGCAACCCCAGCTCCCTCAGCCTCTCCTCCCAGGGCTGTGCTCCAGACCCCTCCCCAGCCTCGTTGTCCTTCTCTGGACATGTTCAAGTGTCTCAGTGTCCTTCTTAAACTGAGGAGCCCAGAACTGGACACAGTAGTCAAGGTGTGGCCTAACCAGTGCTGAGTACAGGGGCATGACTTCCCTGCTGCTGCTGGCCACACTATTCTTGATGCATCCTTATGCTAGGATGTGGCCTGTGCTGCAGTGAAGATGCCATCCTTGTGTGCAGTGACAGGCCTTGAGCATCAGTAGTTCTGATATTTCAAATATACATGCTGCTGTTTTATCTGCACATCATCCAGGTGGCTTTTTGGAGTTGTGCTGCATTCTGCTGCTAGTTTTTGGGCAGCAAAATGTAAAGCGTCTCTCTGTGTAGGTTCTGTGCGAGGTTGCCTTCTCCTCCTGAAAGAAAATGGTCCAGTTCATGTTTAAAGGGAGTTAGTGCTGGCTGCATGTCACACTGCCTGTCATGGGCAGGGGAATTTAACAGTGTTCTGAGAGCTGAAACACAGGGAAGTTTTCAGGGTTTGGTTGTGGAAAGGCACAAAGTGCCAATCAACTTTTGACTGAGAAGGTGCTTCCAGCTGTAGCTCACTAAATCTAAACCCAGCCCTGCTAGCTGGAGGGATCATTAACTAATGATCTAACCCCACCTGCAGCACTGCATCCAGCTCTGGAGCCCCCAGTACAAGAAGAGCACATTTGTTGGAGAGGGTCCAGAGGAGGGCTGGAGAACCTCTCCTATGTGGACAAACTGAGGCAGTTGGTTCTGTGCAGCCTGGAGAGGAGAGGGCTCTGGGAAGACCTTAGAACAGCCTTCCAGTACCTGAAGGGGGCTACAGGAGAGCTTGGGGAGGGACTTTTGACACATCCATGGGGTAATGGGAGCAGGGGTGATAGCTTCAAAGTGGAAAGAAGCTGAATTTAGATTGGCCTTTAGGAAGCAATTCTTCCCCATGAAGGTGGTGGGGCACTGGAAGAGGTTGCCCAGAGAAGTGGTGGAGGCTGCAAGCCTAGAAGTGCTGAAAGCCAAGTTGAGCGAGCTGGTGTAGCAGGAGTTGTCCCTACCCAGGGCAGGGGGTTGGAACTAGATTATGTTTAAGGTCCCTTCCAACCCAAATCATTCTGTGATTCTCTGATTCTAAATCCTTGTGTCATGGCCTGTTGTGACCTACTTACTTTTGTCGTGGCTGAGAGACCTTGAAGGGTTTGAATAACCGCTTGGAAAGATGGTGACCACAGAGTTACCTGCTCTGATAGGTGTTTCCTTTTCTCAGTGTAACACAGAGGTAGTGGTCAGGCCTTGTTGAAAGCAGACCTCAGCTCTCACAGGATTTGCAGATCCCTAACTTGCAGGGAAGTTGAAATGTTTGGTTTCACAAGGTGTGCACCGTGGTGGTTTCATGTTACGCATTGCAGACCCCAAAACAGCCTCTTAGGCAGTATCCACAGCTCTATTTTTTTCGTTCATTTTAGGACCTTAACATGTTTGGTGTGCCTCTCAGTCAGCCCTGGGAAGCTGAGCACGTTTTGGTGTGCAGTCCCTTCTCAGAAGCAGTGAGAGATGCTGGTACTGCAGCTGGTGGCAGCAGACATTCAGTGCAGAACAGCAGAGAAGATGAATGTTTGCACTGTGGCTTGCAGACGCTTCTGAGGGGAGACCTGCTTCAGATCTTGTTTACTTCTTATCAAGGAGCTGCTTTGTTTTCAGGTTTCCCACTTAGGAATCAGTTCCTGAAAAGCTGTTGTTTGGCAACCTCAATTTCATCTTGAAACTTAAAATGACAGAGCTTTTAAACTGCCTTCTGGACCAGATTAGGTTGGAAATGACCCTCAGAGCTGTCTTGTCCAACTCCCTGCACTCAGCAGGGACACCTCCAACTACATCAGGCTGCACAGGGACACATCAAGTCTGATTTTGAATGTCTCCAGGGACAGGGCCTCAACCACATCTCTGGGCAACCTGTTCCAGTGTTTCACCACTCCCACTGTGCAGAACATCCTTCTGATTTCCAGTCTAAATCTGCCTTGCTCCAGTTTCAAACCATTGCCCCTCATCCTATCCCCACAGGCCCTTCTAAACAGCCCCTCCCCAGCCTTCCTGGAAGTCCCCTTCAGATACTGAAATTGTGGTTGAGGATTTCACTGGCAGATAACAGACACACCTACAACCTTTAGTAGGAGTGGTGATTAGGTACTGGTGACCAAGGTGAATTTCCTCTTGAGAGATGGAACAAGGGACTTGACTTTCAGTTGTAGAGCTTGTTGTTGAGAATGCATTTTGGAAGCAGCTCAACAGCTGGTGGTGGCCATGAGCAGGGTCACGTTGGGCTGCTACAGAGGTTTCCCTGGGGGCTTAGAGTGGGTTATAAAAGTTGGTATCTTTTTATTTTGAACTGCATGCTGGTTGTATCCATTCTTTTCCTTGCAGTAGCAGAGAGTCTGACTCATCTGTGCTGGTCTGGTGACAAATCTTTCTAGTTAGCTTGGTTTGGTTTTGACCACCTGGTTCCCAAAAGTCAGCTTTCCCTGAGCTGTTCCCATTGCTCCCTCGGTCTGACCAGTTTCCTTTAGCTGCGAGGACTGCTGGGGAGACTGCTCAGCGTAACAAAGAAAATCGCACAGTGTTATCACAGCTGAAGCCCTCCTTACTTGGGGGCTGCAGAACACAAGTTTGACTGAAACAATCAGCTCATAAAAAGGCATTTTTGTGAACTATTTGAGTTACTGCAGGGCTGGGGAAACTTTTGTCAGCTGGCGGTGATGAGAAGAAGTGCGCTCACTAAAAGCACAGCTCTTACGGGATGGAGGCAGTGGTTGTGGAGAGTCCTGCGGAGACTGGGCTTGCCTCGTTCTTATGTGTGCTGTGTGTTTCAAGTTTCTGGTGTCCTGAGAGTGTCCTTATGAACACTGGTGTTTTTCTTCTAGAAACTCAGATTCTAGAAACAACCAGTTGTATGAAGCCTTGGGGTTGGCGGAGGAGGAAAAGAGGTACCTGTGGAGTGTGTATATGTATCTCTTCTTTTGAATATCTGTCTAGATTTTATATGTGCCCCTAAGTGTTGCACTCGCTTGTCCCAAGAACCAGGGGAAATGCCCCAAATCTTTTGCCTTTGAACTCGGCTGCATGATTATTTGTTGAGGTCTGAATCCTTGGGAGTGGAAATGCTGCAGAAGTGCAGTCTTTCCCCTTTCAGCTTTTTTTTGTTTCGTTTTGTTTTTCCCCTGTGGAGGGAGAAGGAATTCTTTTCTCTCTGCTGTTCTCTAGCTCAAAGAACTCGGTCTTTGGGAGAATAAAAAGGAAAATGGTTCTGCCTTTTAGCTCTCCTTTTTACTTTTACTTTGGGAGAGTCAACGTTACTTAGGCATCATACCTGAGCCTATGAGAACAGCACTCTCTGATTTTTCAGAGTAGCAGCAGAATGGCTCTTGTTAGGTTCACTGTCACCCAACAAGTTTTGAGTAGTGAATCTGACAAGAATTGCATTGTTTGTAGTTCTACTGCTCTGGAAAGCTGTGAGCCAAGGGAAAGATGCTGGCATGGCGTATACAGTAAAACAGCATGGGGTTAGTTCTCCTTTGCAAGGCTGTCTGCACTGCTGAGATGTTTGCTACTGAGTCTAGGATGATTATTATGGGTTTTTTAAAAAAGCTTCTATATGAATTAGCACACACACCTCTCCCATCTGCCAGGAGAAGGCTTTCTCTTAGCTGTGTGGAGCGAGTGGAATCTTAAAGCCCAGAATTATTCTCTCATTTAGCTCCGTAATCAAATACAGCAGAGTTCATTGAAGACAAATACCCCAGAGGAAATTCGATTGGGTTTTATTTATTTTAGTTTAGTTTATTTTTTTTTAAGCCATGAAAACGACTTGGTCACTCTATTGTCAGCTTTGTAGCTTCCATACAGCAGCGTGTTCTGTTTTGGTCTTGGTCTACACTTTGGCACTTTGCAGTGCAGCTTCTCTTGCCTGTGTTGTACGAGCGTTGCTGGCTGTCAGAACTGAGGCTGGTGTAAAGATGCTTCACACACTTCAGATACCTACCTAACATCTTTTTTGTTGTTGTTTTGTTTTGTTTTGTTTTTTGTTTACTTTTTTTTTCTGACAGTAGAAGAAAATGAAACAGAGGAGCAGCAGGCAGGTGTGGGACACACAGCCGCGCTGACTGGTAATGCTGAATTCCTTCCTTGGTGCTTGCTTTACCATTTGACAACAGTCTGAGGGAGTTTTGCATTGGGGTGGTTTGGGTTTGGTTTGGGTTTTTTTTTTTTGCAAAGCCTGCAGTCTTCCTTCACCAGTTCAGCTTAGCACTCATTCTTGAGGCTTGCAGTGGAAAATAAACATTCCTCTCCCCTCACCTTTCAGTTCCTGAGAATTAGAAGTTCTGCCTTTTGTAGGTCAGCCAGCTGAAAGTGAGATGCTTCTAAAATGCAGCATGCTTTGCTTTGGGTTCTTTCCCTTTTTCTTGTTTAAAGTAATCCTCCTCTACATCCCCCACATCAAAACCTCACCCTATGCCATTTCAAATAAACTTGAATATTCATCCCACTTCCCATAATTTACCAACATCAAAAAATAGATCAGGATAACTTCTTTTAGGATTGTTTGTATAATTTCTTGCGAGTCAGGGATTAATGAAGACCCCTTTAGTTTGAAATCAGTGAGGTTGGGTGCACAAAGCTGTTTGAGTCAGGATCACAGGGATATGCAATGTTAGTAACAAGGAGGAAATAAGAGTTAATTTCCAATGAAAAGCTTCTTCACTGTGAGGGTGCTGGAGCCTGGAGCTGGCTGCCCAGAGAGGTTGTGGAGTCTCCTTCTCTGGAGACTTTCAAGATCTGTCTGGATGTGTTGCTGTGTGGCCTGCCCTAGGTCATCCTGATTTGGCAGGGGGGTTGGACTCGATGATCTCCAGAAGTCCCTTCCAACCTCTCCCATTCTGTGATTCTATGACCCCAAGGGCTCTTTTGTTCTCTAATGAATCTATGATTCTAACGTGGCTCTGAGAATGCAAGAAATACTTTATTCCTGTCTTTGGTACTGATTCCATAGAATTTTATCTGAAGAGCTGGGCTGACTCATCTGAGCAGTCTCATCCATTCAGCTGAGGTCACCTTTTGGAGTAAGGGCCAACTCCTTAAGGATATCCCTAGAAGCCTACTCTGAGTACCTATAAGTAATTAGTTTCAGAACAGTTGGAGCTATTACTCTTGTGAAGGGGAAGAATGCAGTTGATTCTTCCCTCAGCTAGAAGATTTTGTGTTTCTCCTGTGTGCATGTGTTTGTGTTTGGTGCCTTTTTGGAGGTTCAGGTGGCTCTGTGCATAAGCTGTATTGTTTGACAAGAGGAAATAAAAGTGAGAGAATGGAGAACTTTTAATGGGGAATTTGTCAACCTCTTCTGCACGTGCCCACGGAAGCGGTGGAGTCACCATCCCTGGGGGTGTTCAAGAAACACGTGGCCGTGGCACTTTGGGACATGGGATAGTGGCCATGCTGGTGTTAGGTTGGTGGTTAGACCTGGTGATCTGAGAGGTCTTTTCCAACCCAAACAATTCTAGGATTCTACACTTAATGTCTCCACGTAGCTATCTGCCAGCTTGAAGAAAGGCAAAGTTGTGCCGCTGTAGACACGCGAAGCTGAAAACCAGAGGACCGCAGAAGGGGAGATGAGGGAATGGTTGCTTTTCTGCGTTTTGTTTTCCTTAAAGTAATTCTCACTGGTTGCCTTGCTGGTTATTTATTTCCCATCACATCCTGTGCTGCTCTCCGTCTGTTTCTAGGCGAGCTTTAACGTTCCGTTTTTCTCTATAGCAAGAATGCAGCGCTGATACCCAAACAAAAACCCTTCTGATAGAGCGGAGCGGTACAGAGGGCCCGCGCTGTGTACACACTGCCAGAAGTTTTTATAGTAATACTTTGTGTCTAAGCTCTGGCTCTAACCATTAAATGTGCTTTTTATAGAGTACCAAGTTATAAATGTAGTGCAGCTACGGCATATTAATCTTACTGCAGAGATTTAATGAGGCAGTTGTTTTGCGATGGACACTATTGGGAGCAGGGAGCGACAGAGTTTTACTTCACCACTGAGCTGAAGAAATTTTCCTTGCCTGGTAATAATTATAACCACATGATCTAAGTTTTCCTTTCTTTTGCCAGTGCTTTTCCATGCAGAAGTGGCTTGGAAGGAGGTCCACGGCAAGGCAGTGAAATGGGTTGGAAAGGAGGCTGTTTTCTTGGTAGTTTGATGTTTTAGCTGTGATTAGCTATGGATCCGTGCAGCACAGGCAGAAATATGTAAGAAGGGTTTCAAGAATACAGATAGCCTTTGCCAGTCCACTGAGATGGCTTTTAGATATTCATTACTTTTACTTGACTTTTATATGGGTTATAAAAAGTAAATGTGGTGAAACCTCATTTTTACATGGGCAGAATACAATTTCTACTGGTTGGCCTTAAACTGCTCCCATACTTGAAATTAATTGAAGTCCATGGCTTTATTGCCTCCAACACTTCTAAGCCAATGCAATTTTTCTTTTTCCCCAAAGTTGCAGTTTTATTAGCCCAAGTTACAGCAATAACATCCCTTATGAGGAGGAGGAGGAGGAGGTGGAGGAAGGGAAGAAGAGAACCACCTGCCAGGGACCGTAGTAATGAGAAAATCATGCTTCTTTTAATTTCCATTTATAAATAATATCAACCTAATCAGGACCAGAAGACAACTGCTCTTTCTCTTCTCTTTCATTTTTTTGGTCTTTTTTTGAAGTACCTAAACAGGCTGAATTTATTTCTGGTGCAAAAAAAAAAAAAAAAAAAAAGGAAAGTGACCCTCCTCTCTCTGGCAGATAGTTTTCAGTGCTTTGTGCAGCTGGAGCCGATGTGTGTGGTGTTGCCGACGCGCGTTGCGTGGTTTCAGTTGGTGCACAGGAACCCCCGAAGTGGGGCAGGGAAGCCTCTGGAGATGACAGTGGCATTTGCAGATGTTGGGAGAGGCAGCCTTACAGTGGAGACAAGCATTGCTGAGGGAATTGTGGCTGTGGCTGTTGCTGATGTTGGGGAGAAAGAAATGTGGGAGACAAATGACTTTTGCCCTGAAGGCTGTATGTGAGCATGAGCTTAGGACAGGAGGCTGAGGAGAAAGTGTGGCTGGACGCATGTTGCATTTGTAAGATCTGTTTTATTCCAGCCTTGCAAAATGAGCAGCTCAAGCCAGGCAGCTTACCCTGAGTTCAGTAACTATTTAAGGTTAGCCCAGCTGGTGATGGAAGGTATTTGTTGTGGTAACAGGAAAGCTATCTGTTCACAAAGTGTCCAAATCGTATTTTCACCCTTTAAATATCTTTTTTATTTTGGTGGTGACATCTCTTCACAGAAAGGGATCACAGTGGAAATGCATCCATTGAGAGGGGCTGAGACTGCCAGAACTCATTTCACAAAGCTGTCGTAGGCTGAACTCAAACCTAGGTCCCAGAGGGTCCCACTTAAGTGTTGACCTAAAAACAAATGTGCCAGTTGGCTAGAGCGTGTATTCTAAAGTTCCAGCAGAAGGGTATAAGCTTGACTGACTTCTGTCCCTGTAGAGTTTATATCTGCAAATGCAGGAGGAGAAGCAAAACATTTATTAGTCCTGAAATGATTCTAATTTTAATAACTGGTCTCTGAGTAGGAAGCTTTAGGTTGAGCAGTTCTGTCGGCTTTTGTGCACGAAGGGGTGCCCGTGCGCTACATGCGCGTGTCTTGCTGGATTCCCGCAAAGAGCGAGCGCATAACAAGTCGGGAGAATTCCCTCCCCTCCTCCCTTTTTCTTTCCTTCAGCATTGTACTTAAAGTAGAGCCAGCCACTACCCTTACTTTAAAACAAACAGGTCTGTAAACTTTATGTGCAGCATTTAAATACTCATGTTAAAATTCAAACCCAGTGCCCGCATTTCCCTGAGTGCTGTCAGTTTTATGAGATGAAGCCGGGAAGCCTGAGCTGAACAACTAATAGGATGCCATGTGCACGTGCTGCCTTCCAACAAGTGTTTAATGATGTTGGGGTCAGTTGGCAGCAGTTAAGATGGTTATTTCTTCCTCTGAGCTGCTCATAACTTGCTGATCTCCTGACTGCTTTTATTAATCTTGCAAAAAAATATCTTGGAAAATGAAGTGGCCGTGGAAGATGCTGGATTCATAGAGTCACAGAATCGTTTCACTTGGAAAAGAGCTTTCAGATGATTGAGTCCAACCGTTCTCTAGCTCTAGCAAGGCTGGAGCTAAACCATGGCCCTCAGCACCACATCTCTGCCTCTTTGAAACACATCCAGGGGTGGGCGCTCAGCCACCTCTCTGGGCGGACTTTTCCAGTCTTTCAGAACCCCTTCAGGGAAGAAGTTTCTCCTCGTATACAACCTAAACCTCCACTTACAATACAATACAATAAACCAGGTTGGAAGAGACCTTCAAGATCATCGCGTCCAACCCATCAACCAATCCAACCCACCTAAACAACTAACCCATGGCACCAAGCACCCCATCAAGTCTCCTCCTGAACACCTCCAGTGATGGTGACTCCACCACCTCCCGGGCAGCCCATTCCAATGGGCAATCACTCTCTCCGTGTAGAACTTCTTCCTAACATCCAGTCTAAACCTCCCCTGGCGCCGCTTGAGACTGTGTCCTCTTGTTCTGGTGCTGGCTGCCTGGGAGAAGAGACCAACCTCCACCTGTCCACAACCTCCCTTCAGGGAGTTGGAGAGAGCAATAAAGTCACCCCTCAGTCTCCTCTTCTCCAGGCTAAACAACCCCAGGTCCCTCAGCCTCTCCTCATAGGGCTTGTGTTCCAAACCCCTTACCAACTTTGTTGCCCTTCTCTGGGCATGTTCCAGCAAGTCAACCTCCTTCCTGAACTGAGAGGCCCAGAACTGGACACAGGACTCAAGGTGTGGCCTAACCAGGGAAGTGTACTTGTGCATCTTGAGGCTGTTTCCTCTCATCCTAAAAGCACTGAAGAGTGGCTGAGATGCCATAGAGTCCTTGTGTTTAACTGGCATCTTCTTGTGTGTGAATGTGCAGTCTGCTCCTCTATTATGAAGTAGCTGCCCAGGTGGAAGAACCTTGTGAATGAAATTTGTCACCTAAGGATTGCATTCCATGTATAGGCAGGGCCTTTGCAGGGCAAATGTGGATTTGCCTTCAGAATGTTGGGAGGGTTTTTAGTTTTTTTCAAATTAATCTTGTTTCCTTCTGTACATAATGCCCTTAAAAAGAAATTCTGCCCTTCACCCTTGTCAAAGAAATTCCTTGCTTTTGATCACGAGCCACACAGCATGAGGAAGGCTCTCTGCCATGGGTCATTTCCAGTTTCTGCTGCAGCTCTCTCTGCCTGAGCAGCTGAAGGGCAGGGTGCAGCAGTGTGGACCAAAGGATGCAGAAGGGTGGTGAGAGCCTGACCTTTGTTGTGGGCAGCAAGAACACTGTGCTTCGTGTGCAGTGCAGCTGCAGGAGTGGCTGTGCTCACATCACTTTAGAGTGCAGGAAGAGGACTTAAGACTGCTTGAAAGTGGACTCCTCCTTCTCTTCACCCCTTCCTCAGAGGCTGATGGGACCTGGGGCTCTTTAGCCTGGAAAAGAGCAGACTGGGAGGGGATCATATAAATGCATGTAAATATCTAAAGGGTGGAGGCCATGAGCGTGGGGCTGGGCTCTTCTCAGTGGTAGCCAGTGATAGGACAAGGGGCAATGGGTACAAACTAGAACAAAGGAGGTTTCCCTTGAACTTAAGCAGATACTTCTTTACTTTGAGGGTGGCAGAGCACTGGAGCAGGCTGCACAGAATGGAATCTTCTTCTCTGGAGACTTTCAAAACCCTCCTGGATGTGTTCCTTTGCAACTTGATCTAGATATAGCTGTGTTAGCAGTGGGGGTGGGCTCAGTGATCCCCAGAGGTCCCTTCCAACCCCTACCATTCTATGAGTTTAGTATTAATATGTTTTAGTTCCTCTGCTTCCAAGTAGTTATGTCTGATCCTAATCAATTGCAAGGCTAAATAAAGTGGATTCTCTCTGTTGCTGTGGACAAGAAGCCTGCTCCTGATTACTACCTGATTGGCTCAAGGATATAACATCCTAAAGTCAGAGAATCATAGCATGGTTTGGGTTGGAACTGACCCAAAAGATCATTCAGTTCCAATGTACTTGCACAACCTCCTGTTATTGAGTTTGTCCTAGTCTTTTTAAATTACTTGGTTTAGGCTTAGCTCTCTGAAATATCTGAAAAGAAAGATGAGGTGGCCCAAGCAGAGAAAGGAGAAGTGGTGAAAGCCTTGCATTCCTTTGGCTGGAGTGCACGCTGCCATTCCTCTTCTGCATTTCGCTTGTTGCACTGCGGTTCCCAAGGCAAAACAAAAGCTAAGTGCCAGCTTGCTTTATTAGGGAGGGCAGGATGGTTTATTTCTTGCCTTTTGAAGGAAGCTTTTAGTAAAGTGGGCAAAAAGTCAGGAGTAGTTAAATCTATTCTGCTCCTCAGAGGGGAGGAAAAGTTCTAGACTTGAAATTGTCTGGCTCTGTGCTGGTCATCTGCAGAGCTGTGGTAGCACAGTGGCTGCGTGGCTTCTCTGAGCGCTGGGGTGCTGGTGAGGCTGCACATTTCTTCCAGCTTAGAAGTTCCAGCTGGGCTCAGGATTGCTCTTCTGTGGCTAGAGCTGTCCTGTATCCCCCAAATCCTCATTACCATGTCAGACACAGCTCTCCTGGTGCACTATGTAGGTTTTACAGCAGCTAGTTTCCAGCTCTCCATCATCTGCCAAAACCCAGGGACTCGGTCAGGTTTGTCTTGAGCCACGCACGACTTCAAAGCATTTGGATGTTCTCCTTCCAGGGCTTGTTTGGTGTCAGACAGTGTGGTGATGGAGTATTGGAGTGGGTTGTAAAAAAATCAAGATTAATTTCATGTTTGGGCAAATCAGATTTGTTAGTCTCTTAATCCTGGTAATTTCCTGTGAAACGCCGTAGTTAACAGTGAAAAGAAGTTTCCTGCACACTCTGTGATTTGATTTTTCAGGGCTTCCCCCCCCTTCATTGAAAACTAATTGCATAGGTGGTTTTTCCTTTCTTACAGTGATCAAAGCAGCTTCAATAGCTGTGATAGAATTGACAAACCTCACATTGAAGCCTGGCAGAATTGCTCGAGCGAGGGCTGGAGCTGCATTGGTTGGGAGAAGAAGGGAAATGCTCCTTTCATCGCGGGTAGAAATAAATGAAGGAGAGAAGCCTCCTTTGCTTATTTAGCAAGAAAATCCACAGTGTGCTGCAGGCTCATGCCAGAAATGTTTCCTCTCACCATTACCACAAGAGACTGTGTTGATTTATACAAAGATGATTTATTCTTTGTTAATGGTTTCTGTTGTCTTCGATGCCTGACAGCTCGATGGTCTCGATTCTCTTTCAGACCCTAACTGTAAACTAGAAGACAAGGTAGAAGATGGAGATGTTCTAGACTGTAAGAAGAGGCCGGATGAAGGGGAGGAGCTAGAAGAAGAAGTGGTGCACAGCTGTGACAGCTGCCTCCAGGTGTTTGAGTCACTGAGTGATATCACCGAGCACAAGATTAATCAATGCCAGCTGACAGGTAAACAATGCTGATCACTTGGTGGCTGCTTGCTCTGGTCTAGTTCTGGTTCCCACCCTCTGCTTTTAATCTCCCTCTTTCTTTCTCAGTTATTTTACTCCTGCTTGGGTGAGATCTTTATAAAGAGATTCTGGGGCAGGACTGTACTGTAAAGGGGGCTCAATGAATTTCCTGCCTATCAAAGGATGTCTGGAGAATTGCTGCTTTGTCACTGTATTCGAGGTGTTCCTTAGGTGGCTGTGCCTGGCTGCTGCCTGTATTTTCCTGTTTCATACTCTGCAGATTTCTGCACTTAGCTTACATGCAGTTTTTCCTAAGTCACTTGTGAATGTGGAAGGTGTTTGCCAGTGGGGAATGAATCTGCACAGCGGCACGTTGCTGATCTGGGCTGGGTGTTGTGTTAGTCTAATCTGTTAATTACAAATGACTGTGCAGTGATCAGTGACTGAAAGTTGAGAGGAATGAAGCAAATCCCTGAGGGGCAAAAAAAATACATCTCCCAGCTTTAGGCCTGGGGCAGAACTGGGTGCTGATCAGGTACTACTGAGTTGAGCAGAGCTGGATGGATGGACCTGTAGCTAAGCCAGGGTCCTTAATGAAATGATTGTAGACAGCACCCTCACAGAAGAAACCACTTAGTAATGTTGCCCTTTAGATGTAGCTGGTCCTTTGATGGTGCATGCTGTAGGTCAAACAGACTTGAGTGCCAGCAGAAAGGTGGGGTTTATTTTTTTCATTAGATGGTGCTTTAGTTTTGGCCTCCACAGTGTAAAATGTATTTATTGTTCACTGCAGTTACCTTAAAAACCTTTCCTCAGTATGACTTTGTGAACAAGGAAAGCCATCCTTCCATCTGGGAATGCTTGTAGAAGGTGTGTGTGTTGTGCTCATGTTTGGAGAGCTTTCTGAGTTATTTTTGGTTCCGGTAGATCCATAGGCTAAGTCCTGGCAGGGTGACCTAAAAGTCAAGCAGCAGTACTGCTCTTGAGGCTGAAGTGTGAAAAGAAGGTGAGCAGAAAAGGAGGAAGTTGAGACAGCAATGTGAATTTGTTAAAGGGGTTCAATCCCAACTGCAAATTGTGGAAGCTGAAAACCTGCTGCAGCAAGAAACATTTACTTCTATTACTAAATTACTTTGCCTTTTCTGGGGACCAGAGGAGGCCACAAAGATGATCAGAGGGCTGGAGCACCTCTGCTATGAAGACAGGTTGAGAGAGCTGGGGCTGTTCGGCCTGGAGAAGGGGAGGCTCTGGGGAGACCTTAGAGCAGCCTTCCAGTACCTGAGGAGGGCTCCAGGAGAGCTGGGGAGGGACTTTTGACAAAGGCATGAAGTGACAGGACAAGGGTGATGGCTTCAAAGTGGAAGAAGCCGGGTTTGGATGAGTCACCAGGAAGCAATTCTTTCTCATAAGGTTGGTGAGACTCTTGAATAGGTTGCCCAGAGAAGCTGTGGAGCCTCCAAGGCTGGAAGTGTTGACAGCCAGGCTGGCTGTGGCTTGAGCAAGCTGGGCTGGTAGGAGGTGTCCCTGCCTATGGCGGGGAGTGTTGGAACTAGATGATCTTTAAGGTCCCTTCCAAACCCAAACCATTCTGTGATTTTTGCCTGTCAGATATTTTTCTGCCTTCATATTGAGGCAGTTCTACCGTTCTCTAATGACTCCTACAAACCTCTGCAATGTATTTGTCTGTGTTGCCTGTGGTGTCTGGCACTATGAATATTCTCTCCTGACTTGAAAAATCTTCTTTTCATCTGCTTTTCTTCATGCCTTTCTTCTTTCTTTTGCTCTATGGTGAAAAAAATTAGTTGCTTTAGCTTGTCTCTTCTTTCCCTCTCCCTGAAAGCATTCCTCTTTCCCCAGTGTTCTGGAGCTCCAATTTACTTCTTCAGATCCCATTTATTCATCCTTTTTTTTCCCCACCTTGATCTGATTTGGCTGTTCCTCCTTTCTGTTTAATGAGTTTCTGCCCCTTCTCCCCACTTTGGCCAAGTGATTTCTCTTCTTCAAAGCTGCAAGCAGAATGCACTGAACAGTGCTTGCAGTTAGGTTGAGAAACTGAAGGAAAGCAGTAAAAGGAGAAGCTGCAAAGCAGGGAGAGTCCTGAAGCACTGCTCCTGAATACAGTGGCTCTTGCTGAATGAGAGTGAAAACCAAGTCTGGTGGGGTAGTCAGTTTGGGGTGCATGTGTAAAGGCACCCTGATGTCAGAGGGTGGGGGAATGAACATAAATTTTGAAGGAAATTGTTTAAGTCCCTAAAAATACCTTTGCCCCTCTTTCAAGGGAGCTTGTGATAGTGAATGACTAGAGATCAGGCTGTTTGAGAGCTAATGAAGTGAACAAAACCATAAACCACACACCCTTCTGGGCTACCAAGCTGACACAGCCAGCTGCCCTCTCTTTCTAAATATAAATGACCAAAATACAGTTTCAACTTGAGAGAGGGCTCTGGATGGAATGGCCACAGTTGAGGATTTTTCTTATCCAAACCCTAAACTAGTGAGGTGGACTCAATCCTCCTCAGCTGCATGTGTGGCTTAACACTAAGGATGCATCATCTGAAAAAAGCCCTCCTCAGTTTAGGTTATTTTTAAGTTGATCAGTGACAAACAGCTGGCAGACAAGCAGCTTACCTTTCTCTCCTGAAGCATGCTCTTTGTGTTTGACAAGTTTGCTTTGAGCATTTGAGGCAAGCTCCCTTGGGCTCTTACCTTCCTCTTGGATTCCTGCCAGCACCTGTGGGTGCTGTAGAATCATAGAATGGTTTGGATTGCAAAGGGCCATCAGGAAGCAATTCTTCCTCATGAGGATGGTGAGGCACTGGAACAGGTTGCTCAGAGAAGGTGTGGAGGCTCCAAGTCTGGAAGTATTGAAAGCCAGGCAGGCTGGGCACTAGAGCAGGCTGGACTGGTGGTAGATGTCTCTTTCCATAGCAGGAGGTTGGAAAGAGATGATAGAATAGAATTGAATTGACCAGGTTGGAAAAGACCTTCAAGATCATCAAGTGCAAGCTACCACCCAACACCATCTAATCAACTAAACCTTGGCACCAGGTGCCTCATCCAGCCTCTTCTTAAACACCTCCAGTGATGGTAACTCCATCACCTCCCTGGGCAGCACATTCCAGTGGCCAATCTCTCTTTTTGTGAAGAATTTTTTCCTAACCTCCAGCCTAAACCTCCCCTGGCACAGCTTGAGACTGTGTCCTCTTGTTCTGGTGCTGCTTGCCTGGGAGAAAAGACCAACCCCTACCTGGCTACAACCTCCCTTCAGGGAGTTGGAGAGAGCAAGAAGGTCTCCCCTGAGCCTCCTCTTCTCCAGGCTAAGCAACCCCAGCTCCCTCAGCCTCTCCTCACAGGGCTGTGCTCCAGACCCCTCCCCAGCTTTCTTCAAGGTCCTTTCCAACTGAAACCATTCTATGATCATGGACTTCCCAAATTGGAGGTAGTAGAGAGCCTACTTCTCCTGTTTCTACCAGCTTTGTAACATGCTTGAGAATGGGACTTGCTCTTGTTCCTCAAATTGATCCTGGGGCTTCTAGTCTTTGCATTTGAGAAGTCAGATGTGTTCTTCCGAAGCTTTAACACTTTGGTGCAAAGAGCTACACTGCTTTTTTGAAACTTCATTCTACACTCTCATCCAAAGCCAGGGAGGGAGAGAAGGGATCTGATTCACTAAACATTTGTCCCAATGTCTCCAAGTGTCAGTCACCTCCACCTATTCAGAGGATAGTGGAAGGTGAGAATTCCTTACAGTTCTGAGTTGCAGCTCTCAGGATCTTCTTAAAGGAGAAAAAAATTTAACTCATTTAAGTGCCAGGTTCTACACATTGGCCACAGCAACCCCATGCAGTGCTACAGGCTGGGGTCAGAGCAGCTGGAGAGCAGCCAAGCAGAAAGGGACCAGGGGGTCATGGTTGATAGTAGACTGAACATGAGCCAACAGTGTGCCCAGGTGGCCAAGAAGGCCAAGGGCATCCTGGCCTGCATCAGGAAGAGTGTGGCCAGCAGGAGCAGGGAAGTCATTCTGCCCTGTGCTCAGCCCTGCTGAGGCCATACCTTGAGTCCTGTGTCCAGTTCTGGGCCCCTCAGTTTAGGAAAGATGTTGACTTGCTGGAATGTGCCCAGAGAAGGACAACAAAGCTGAGAGGGGTCTGGATCACAGCCCTGTGAGGAGAGGCTGAGGGAGCTGGGGTTGCTTGGCCTGGAGAAGAGGAGGCTCAGGGCAGATCTCATTGCTCTCTCCAACTCCCTGTAGGGAGGTTGTAGCCAGGAGAAGGTTGGTCTCTTCTCCCAGGCAGCCAGCACCAGAACAAGAGGACACAGTCTCAAGCTGTGCCAGGGGAGGTTTAGGCTGGATGTGAGGAAGAAGTTCTTCCCAGAAAGAGAGACTGTCCATTGAAATGTTCTGCCCAGGGAGGTGGGGGAATCACCATGACTGGAGGTGTTTAGGAAAAGACTTGATGGGGTGCTTGGTGCCATGGTTTAGTTGATCAGATGGTGTTGGGTGAGAGGTTGGACTTGATGATCTTGAGGGTCTCTTCCAACCTGGTTAATTCTATTCTATTCTATTCTAAAAATGTTCTCCTCAGCTGTCTCCCTCCTGTAATCTGTTGTTTGGATTGAACTCCTGTTCTTTTTCTAGAGGAGGGCATGGCTGCTCTTTGATCCTAATGTGTGTGACATTGATCCTGGCAGTTTGGGTCCAATCCAGTATTCATTGAAGTCAGTGAAAAGATTCCCGTTGGCTTCAGCAAGGGATGAAACAAGAACTAGTGCTCTGGTTCCATCCCTCTCTGCAATCAATGGGAATCTTTTTAGTTATATTTAGGAATATATATATATTTATTTCTTTTTTTTTTGCTATCATCTGAAATTCTTGTACTGAAGCTTGCTCTGAAAAGGTGATGATTTATTTATGCTAATTGCTGACAGTTCCTGTGATGTTTGTGGGATACAGATAATGGAGAAACAGATGGGGGAAAGTCCAGAGTAGTTGTTTGTGATGCTTGTAACCATGGGCTGGTCAGATGCTGAATTGTATTAATTTAGTCATTACAAAAGATGGGCAATAAAAATATGGATTTAATGGGGTTCCTCTCTGATGTTATTGCTTTTCTTGCCCTATCCTTCCTGCAGCATTTCCATTTAATAACTGATGAGCCACTTAGAATCAGTTGTGTGTATGAGCAAAGGAGCATTCTTACCTAAAAACACACAATGGCCACTAGTGCCTGGCTCTGCTTCACTCATCTGCAGATAAGGAAGTTGAGGGGAGACCTTCCTTCTCTCTACACCTCTCTGAAAAGAGGTTGGAGCCAGGTGGGGGTTGGTCTCTTCTCTACTCACTAGTAGCAAGTGATAGGATGAGAGGAAATGGCTTCAAGATGCAACCAGGTTTAGGCTGGATATGAGAAGAAACTTCTTCCCTGAAAGGGTTCTCAAAGACTGGAACAGGTTGCCCAGGGAGGTGATTGAATCCCCATCCCCAGAAGTGTTTCAGAGAGGTAGAGATGTGGTGCTGAGGGCTATGGTTTAGCACCAGCCTTGGTAGAGTTAGACAATGATTGGACTGGGTCATCTTAAAGGGCTTTTCCAACCAAAATGATTCTATGGATCTGTGATCCAACCAGGCTAGCTGTGAACCTGGTGTCCATTTAGATCTCAGTGTAGGAACAGGTCTGCAGGATCAAATGTGGTGCACCACTGATAAACCCTCAACTGCACCTTCTCTCCTCCTTCTGCCAACAGGAGAAGAAAGTTGACCTTTTGCAGGGCTGCCATAATATGTTGGTGGTGGGTCAGGATTTGTCAGACCCTTTCCCTAATGTCCTGCTTGGCTCATTGGCTCTTCTCCCTGCACAGTGCATTGTGCTGCTGATTTCACCTGGCAGTCCTCAGGGATTGTGCTCTCTGAAGTCTCCCCTGTACACATGAAAGCTGCTTCACTGCTGGGTGACTTTGTTCAGAAGCATTCAGTTCAAGCTTGATTCTCTTGAAGGTCCTGTAGGTCACTTTGGCATCTGAAGTCTCAGCTATAACCAGAGGAACAGTAGAAAAAGGAACATCCTATTGTGCTGCCTTGCTTACAGTCCAATATGCAGTGAACATGCTGGTCTTGTTGGCCATGCTGGTACCCAAGACTGCTATCCTACACCAGAACATCAGTAGTAGACCTACTGCCATGTTCCAAGACTTCCTTGTTAGCCCTGCTGGCATCACAGGCTGTAACACTTGTCAGAGAGCAGGCTAGTGAATCATGTGCAGCCCTAGCTGCAAGGCAAAGGGTGTTCTGAGGTAGAAGTCATGAGGTATTTCTCCACTGAGGGTATTTATGGTACCTTTAGGTGATTAGGCAGACTTAGTTTTATGCTTTGGGCTCTGGCTTAGTGCTGAAGCTTTGACAGGTTGAGTAAGTATGTCAGGTAGAGCTGAGAGCCAGTCTTGTTATCCCCTAAGTTGTTTCTGACATTGAAAAGGTTACTGGCTATAGCTGTGTGTCCCCTGCCAATGAGGAGATGCAGTCCTGCCCTCTAGCCCTGCTCAGAGATTCCTCTTGCGTGCCATTGGAACATAATTCCAGCAGATATACTGAGGACCTGTTTCTGAGTGCTGCTCTCCATCAGCACTGGAGTCTCACTGAGCTGGGAACTTCTAGCTAAGTCAATATTTCAACATTAATTGTCATGGGTGTCATCCTCCTGTGTGGTTGAGAGACATCTTTTTGCATGTCTAGGAAGAAGAGGTAGTGCTACCTGACAGTGTCACAGACAGCATGAGTGACCTCTCTGGGCAACCTGGGCCAGTGCCTCATCACACTCTTTCCAGTGAGGGTGGAGAGAGACTGGAACAGGTTGCCCAGGGAGGTTGTGGATGTCCCCTCCCTGGAGGTGGTATTCAAGGCCAAGTTGGATGAGACTTTGAGCAACCTGGGCTGGTGGGAGGTGTCCTTGCCCATGGCAAGGGGTTGGAACTGGATGATCTTTAAGGTTCCTTCCAACCTAAACCATTCTATGATCATGGACTTCCCAAATTGGAGGTAGTAGAGAGCTCACTGTAGTGGATGCCTTCTCTTGCCTCTTTCCTCTTCCTGGTGCCCAGTGATCTTTCATCTTGCTGAGTGAGCTGGTAATGCCAGGACCAGCTTCTTCACTAGAAGCCTTGAAACCTTTCCAGGGGATTTGCTCCCACAGGATGTATGCTGTGCACAGTGAGACTACAAGATAAATCTTGTGTTGTCATGCCTTGATATCCTAGCTGGAAGTGCTCTTGCTTCTAGCAATGGAATCCTAGAGCTGGCCCGATATATTGCAGGTCTTGCCATTGTTCCTTTCAGTTTCCACTCTCTGTGTGGAGAAAAGCTACATGGCAAGGGTGCTGGGCAATTTCTGCTACACAGAGGGAAATCTGAGCTGGATAAAAGTGCTTCTGAGGACAAGGAGCCTAAGAAGTTAAATCTGTGGTGCACCAAGAGCATATTCATCTGCCTCGTTGCAGTGAGTGGCACGCTGCCAGGCACCGTTTGCCAAGCACAGTTACTTCACTTGAGAGTCACCCTGCTTCTCTTGAGGATTCCTGCACCAAGGGCTGCATATGCATTTTACATTAAACAGTTATTGAACAAAAGACAAACAGTGCTTGGGCTGGGGACTTGAGCTTAGGCCTCTCTTTTTCCTTAGAGGGCTTCCCAGCTGCTGCACTACAGAGATGTGCTTCTACTTTTCCGTTAGCTTTGGACCACAAGCTTCTGCTGCAAGGGCTGGAGCACCTCTGCTGTGAGCATAGGCTGAGGGAGCTGGGGTTGTTCAGCCTGGAGAAGGGAAGACTCCAGGGGAACCATAGAGCTGCCTTCCAGTAGTTGAAGGAATCCTACAGGAAGGCTGGAGAGGCACTTTTCACGAGGGTGTCTGGAGACAGGACAAGGGGGAATGGCTTGAAGCTGAGGGAGAGCAGGGTTAGACTGGAGCTGAGGAAGAAGTTCTTCAGTAGGAGGGTGGTGAGACCTCCTACTGAGGTGGCTGCCTCCTCTCTGGAGGTGTTCAAGGCCAGGTTGGATGAGCAACCAGGTCTAGTTGAGAGGTGTCCCTGCCCATGGCAGGGAGATTGGAGTAGATGATCTGTAGAGTCCCTTCCAACCTGAGCCGTTCTGTGACTTCTCCACAAAATGACATTCAGGTTGAGTGGAAAGCAAACCCTCTCCTCCAGATTCCTGTCCCAACCAACACACATGGTAGTTCAGTGCAGTTTTTGGAGCTCACAAGTTGTGGATTCAGATCCTTTCAGAGTTACATGGTCCAGGAACAATATCTGCAACTCCAAATCCTTGATGTTTTGGGATTGCACCCTCTGTCTCCAAAGATCGCTCTCTCCAAAGATCCCAGTGTTGAATGCAGAGTGCAGTCTAAAGCCTGTTAGTGGGTTTGGGTGGAGGATTTATAGGCATCACAGCATGGCCAAGGCCTGCTAAAATCATAGCAGTTTGGAGAATCTGCCAGACAGAACTTTGTATGCACAACTGTGTGCCCAAGGGAAGGCAGAGGAAGGTCATGATAATTGCATTCTTAGCTTTTCATATCAAGGTACTGTAAAAATACTTCTGTAGGTAGCTTGGTAGTGCTCAGGTGTAGAGGGAACTGTGGAAGCAGCCATGTAGCCTTCTTGCTTTTCTTCAGAACCCCTGTGCTTACCTTGAGGGACAGTAGATCCATGATGAACGGCCAGCATGGGCAGGGAGGCACAAACTCCTCCCTCTTTTGCTTGGAAACCATTAATCTCTGCTCTTGAGATTGTTAAACCTGTCATAAAACCAGCAGATCTCCACCTCCTGGGGGTTTTAAAAGCAGCCTGTTGCACTTCCCAGGTTGGCTGTCAGTGACCTCTTGTAAATGAGAGCATCTGATGGCACTGCCACTCTTGAGTCTTGGGGAACTCCTGCAATAAACCACTTCACGAGCTTTAATTGTAAGTGCCAGAGGTCTTGTTCTGATGGAGGTGGGAGAGGAAGCAAGTGGTGGTGTTTTCCAGGGGGTGTGTTGAGTGCTTCCTGTGTGTCTTTCATTGATGTTTTTCTCCTCAGCTTTGCTCCCTGTTTTTCTCTTATTCTAGCCTGATTTTTCCATCTCTAGAAAATCCAGGTGAATCTTCTAGCAAGCACTGGAGAGGTTGTGCCTTGCCAGCCTTTGGGTGGCTTATCTCCTGTGTGTGTCCACCAAGGACTTACACCACATGAACTAGAACAGGCTCAGAGCCCTTCACCAGTGAGGGAACTGGTGGCTCCATGAGTACCATGGACAGAGCCACCTCTCTGCTGGGCCTGGAGCCCTGCGCTGCAGCACAAACCACTCAACTGGTGCCTGCAGTTCTCTTGCTGGCAAAGGGCTTCACTGTAGGCAGCCTCAGTGCAGGGGTTACCAGGTCTGTTCTTGGTACAGCTCTGAATACTCTGCTGTGGAGATCCACTGTGCTGTTCAGATAGAAACGTAGCCCTGCCACAGGGTGCTGCACCTGTGGGACACACTGGACCCTGCAGTCCCTTCTACTGAAGCTCCTCTTGATTAGATGGTGTTGGGTGATGGGTTGGACTTGATGATCTCAGAGGTCTTTTCCAACCTGGTGAATTCTGTAAATTCTTATAAGACACCATTAATTCCAACTGGATTTTACATCTAAATAATCTGGCATCATTCATGGGGCCTTTTGAACTCACCTTGCAGCAATCCGTGGGCAGATGCAGTGTGGCAGCACAGTGTGGCCAAAGTCCTCTTACACACAGAGGAAGTAGATTCAGATTGGATGTTAGGAATAAGTTCTACACCATGAGGGTGGTGAAACACTGGCACAGGTTGCCCAGGGAGGTGGTAGAAGCCTCATCCCTGGTGGTTTTTGCAGCCAGGCTGGATGTGGCTGTGAGCAACCTGCTGTAGTGTGAGGTGTCCCTGCCCATGGCAGGGGTTGGAACTGGATGATCCTTGAAGTTCCTTCCAACACTAACAATTCTATGATTCTATGATAATTGTTCACCATGAGAACAGTGTGACATTGGAATCATCTCCCAAGGGAAGCAGTGGAGTCCCCTCCATTGGACAGTTGTAGGACTCAGCTTGGCAGGGTGCTGGGGCAGCTCATTTCAACTCTACTGTTCCATAGAAGAGTTGGAACAGGTGATCCTTGGGGTCCCTTCCAGCCTGGCACTCTGTGCTTTCATTCCTATCTGGAATATGAATCCAATCATCCTGAGGCTTGGTCATCACACATTCAAACCACATTTTGGACCTCTTCTGCTCAAAGCTTCTCAGGCAAACCCTGTTTCACTGAAGGGAAGAGTGAACACTGAGCACCACCGCAGGCTGTTTTGCAGCTTAAGTGACCTCCTGTGCCTGTCAGGCAGAGTTTGCTTCTCAGTGTGTAATCAGAGGTTTATGTAGACAGTATACCTTACTTGAGTGTCATCTTCCCAAGTCCTGCTCAGCAGGAGGACTTGCAGTCCTGATCCTGAGCTGTACCAGAGGATGTGTCTTTATAGAATAGAATAGAATAAACCAGGTTGGAAGAGACCTTCAAGATCATCAAGTCCAACCCATCATCCAACACCACCTAATCAACTAAACCATGCAACCAAGCACCCTATCAAGTCTCCTCCTGAACACCTCCAATGATGGTGACTCCACCATCTCCCTGGGCAGCCCATTCCAAAGGGCAATCACTCTCTCTGTGTAGAATTTCTTCCTAACCTCCAGCCTAAACCTCCCCTGGCACAGCTTGAGACTGTGTCCTCTTGTTCTGGTGCTGGCTACCTGGGAGAAGAGACCAACCTCCACCTGTCCACCACCTTCCTTCAGGTAGTTGTAGAGAGCAATAAGGTCTCCTCTGTGGTTTGTGTGGTGCTTTTTTAACACAGGGCTGTGCCAGCATCAATTCAGCATGGCCAAGGTGCTGCTGGGGGAGTGCAATGGCATTGGGCTCTGAGAGGGGCCACGAGGACGTTATGAGTAGGCGCTCCTCTGGCTTTGGTATTTTGCGCTCAGCAAGCTGGCTCTGTGTTATCCTCCCCATCTCCAAGCACTGCCTTGCCCAGCTCCTAGCTTTTTCAGCCTCGGTTCCTGTGCCTCCCTGGCACTCTGCTGAAAATCTGCCCTTGCTGGATCCAGAACTTTGCTTTATTACGTTGCCAGTCTGTTGCTCCATTTATTTATAGCTCTGCTGGGTGTTCTAAAGGTCACACCATTTCCTCCCAGAGCGTTTCCAAATGGGCAGTGCAGGGTATCTCTCTGTGTCACCGTTTGGCCACCGTTGTCTTTCCCATGGAATATTCACTTGGCTCTCCGGGTGCTCAAGTGACATCTCCTGCCTGCCTCAGAAGAGGGTCCAATTTCTGAGATCTGCCAGCTGATGACATGAGGTAATCCACTGACCTTTGTCAGGCATTGTGTGGAGGGTGGAAGTGCCAGAGAGCCTGTTTCAGGTTTGGAGGGCAGTACTGTAATCACTATTTGATCTATGCAGCAGAAATGTCTGATTCTCATTGTCCAAGGAAGATGGTTGCCTGCAGGGGAGGGAAGGGAGGGGGCGGCGGGGGAAGGATCATCAACACTGGCACATATGTGAAGAAGGAAAAATAGCCATTACTTACCCTATGATAACTATGCTGCTTCCAATTACTGTTGTAATCAATATGGATCCTGTGGCCAAGCTTGTCTTGCTTTTCACAGTCCTCCCTGATGCGGACTTTGAATTGTGAAGCTGCTGCTGCTACAGGGTCATAGCTGGGCTGACCTTTCCCCACCACGGGGGGAATTCATGTGTGTGATTCTAACAGGCAGGCTATTAAAAATCAAATAATGACTGCCTTGCATGTATGCACATAGATACACCTACAGCTGTGGTGGCTGCAGCACTCCAGAGAACCAGTCCCTGCAAATACCTGCTGTTTATTCCAGGCTTCTGTTTGAGTGGAATGTTTATAATCCATTGGCAGTGGAGTACAAAATGGGGCTCGTTGCCATGACAAATTAGCCTTTTGAAAGTGGTGAATTTCCTGCACCTTCACAAAAATGAAAAAGAAAAAAAAAACCTCACCCAAAACATTTCCTTGCAAATACTTGCTGGTTTTATTATTGGTGCTTGCTTTAATTACCCTTTAGAAATGAACAGAAAGGGAGGTACAGCAGATTATCATTACTTATATGTTCGGCAGTTAAATTCGTAGCTTGAAAGCCAAGTGTAACAAAATGCCCCACAGCTCTGTAACACTTTGCTTATACAGTTGTAGGAGAGCCTTAATTCCTGTTTATAACAATCAGCTGTGGAGTGTTAAGGCTGCTGGGTGGATGTGGCAGTTCACCTAGATGGGCTCGGTTTATCCTCTCCAAGCATCATCTGGAGGCTGTAAGAAACCCACTTTTTGTGGGGGAAAAAAGGCAAAGACAATTGTCAAAGGGAAAAGGTCACAGAATCACAGATTGCATCGAGTTGGAAGGGACCCTCAAAGGTCATCTTGTCCAACCCCCTGGCAGTGAGCAGGGACAACTCCAATGAGATCAGGCTGCCCAGGGCCGCATCACGTCTGATCCGGAATGTCTCCAGGGATGGGGCCTCAACCACAACCCTGGGCAACCTGTTCCAGTATTTCACCACTCTCATTGTGCAGAACTTCCTCCTGATGTCCAACCTAAATCTCCCCTGCTCCAGTTTCAAACTATTGCCCCTCATCCTGTCACCACAGGTGCTTCTGAGCAGTTCCTCCTTAGACTTCCTGCAGGTCTCCTTCAGATATTGAAAGGCAGCTCTAAGGTGCCTTAAAGACATTGCAGTCCCTGCCTGGTCTTGGCATAATAACCTCTCTGAGGTGGATGTCAAATCTGTTCTGCTTCCATTGTGTGACTCTGTGCACAGGATTAAGACAAATCACATCCCAACTCACCCAGGGTGTTCTGAGCTTTTGGAGAAAGCCACCTATGGTATTGAATACCCTGCTGTGGAGATGTGTGGCCAGCAGCAGTAGGAAAGTGGTTGTACTCAGCATGCATGAGGCTGCCCCTGGGTTCACTTTTGGGGCCTTCACTCCAAGAAGCACATTGAGAGGCTGGAGCAGGTCCAGAGAAGGGCAAAAAAGCTGGGGAAGGGTCTGGGGAACAGGGCTGGGGAGGAGCAGCTGAGGAGTGTTTAGTGTGGAAAAGAAGAGGCTGAGGGGAGACCTCATTGCTCTCTACAGCTCCCTGAAAGGAGGTTACAGTGAGGTGGGGGTTGGTCTCTTCTCCCTAGCCTCAGGTGATAGAAGGAGAGGAAATGGCCTGAAATTGTGCCAGGGAAGGATTAGGTTGGAGATCAGGGAAAATTTCTTTCCTCCAAGAGTGGTCAGGGATTGGCACAGGCTGCCCAGGGAGGTGGTGGAGTCCCCATCCCTGGTGGTATTGAAGAAACCTGTGGCCATGGCACTTTGAGACATGGTTTAATGGCCACGGTGGTGTTGGGTTGATGGTTGGATGATCTTAGAGGTCTTTTCCAAGCAAAACAATTCTGTGATTCTGTGAAATCCATTGTGGTGTTCAGATAGAAATGTAGCACTGCCACAGGGTGCTGCACCTATGGGAGACACTGGAACCTGCAGTCCCTTCTACTAAAGCTCCTCTGCTTGCTACAAGGCACCATTAATTTGTTCTTCCAAAACAACTGAGAGTGGAGGCAAACTCTTTTTTAATGTAAACTTTTAATATTCCTAATTTTATATCCCTGTACTTTTCTTAGAGGTCACAGTCCTCAGCTGGGAATATCATTTGGGAATGCTGTAGTGTAACTGAGATCTATGACCTCTTAATAAGCATCAGGAGAAGGAGATGGGGATCATTCTACAACGTGCCCTGGGGGTACTTTTCCTTCAAGAAGGCAAGCTGGAACTGTTCAACTTTTTTCTTTCTTTCAGTTTTTTACCTTGAGGGGGAAATTGATCGATTTGGAGATGATGATTCCATAATCTCTGAATTTTTCTCTCTTTCTCTCTGTTGCAATGGGAGCCCCTTGAAGTTTAAAGGGGTTGTGTCTCTAGTGTGCACTGTGGAATGAACCCATGGAGTTTCTGGGGACAGCAGGTCTCTTAGCACTTTTAGTGTAAGAGTAGGGAAGTTTGGCACTAAAGTACCAGGAGGGGCTGTGAACAGAAAAGGGTAAATTTGTTATTAAACCTGGCTGACTAAGCATTATCACTCCTCTCAATGGATGTTTCATTTGGGATTTATTGGGGGGGGGGGGGGGGGTTTCTCAACAATGTGGATGTGCTAAAGGTATGGTGGAACTGAGTTAATTATCAGGGTGAGCTAAAGCAAACCAGCAAAGGTGAGCTGGCAGTGGACTGCTAAAAAAACTCCAACTGAACAAAGAGTATTTGACAGAGGTTTAGTAATGACATGGAATGCTGGAACCTTACCTGTGGCATGGGGGTTAAATTTACCTTAATAATGGTCTGATGTCAAGGTTATGCATTAATAAGTGAAGTGATTTAATATTTCTGTCTGTAAGGTTTAAGGAAAGACATCGAGGTGCTGGAGTGCATCCAGAAAAGGGCAGTGAAGCTGGGGAAGGGTCTAGAGAACAGGGCTGGTGAGGAGCAGCTGAGGGAGCTGAAGTTGTTTAGTGTGGAGGCTGGGGGAGACCTCCCTGCAAGGAGGTTGGTGTGAGGTGGGGCTTGGTCTCTTTTCCCTAGTAACAAGTGATAGGATGAGAGGAAATGGCTTCAAGTTGCAGCAGAGGATGTTTAGGTTGGGCATTAGAAGAAACTTCTTCATTGATAGGGTTCTTAAAGACTGGCACAGACTGCCCAGGGAGGTGGTGGAGTTCCCATCCCTGGAGGTGTTTCAAAGTGGCAGAGATGTGGTGCTGAAGGAATTGGCTTAGCCCCAGTCTTGGTAGAGTTAGGTAATGGCTGGACTCAATGACCTTAAAGGTCTTTTCCAGCCCAAATGATTCTATGACTCTATTTCTGAAGCAGGTCAAATGAAATAAAGTATTTTGCCTGTAAGTGACCAAGGGAAAGTGTGCTTTCAGGACAGGGGATGAGCTGGAGGGCTTCAAAACATCCTTTGAAAGAGAGCTGTAGGTAAGGTTGGCAGTAGGTCCATGTGTATAACACCGGGGAATTCATTTTTGCCTTCATAAAGATACCTGTCACCGGCTTATTGCCTCCCTCACCGCCACCAGAACCGGTGTCTCTCGTTTGTTTTACTGCTGGATCCCAGCAGGAAGTGCAGGCTAATGACTGAAGGAAGCTTTGGGTGACTCATTGCGGGGGAGGCTGGAGAAGGGTCAAGTTTTTCAAGCGCTTCGCCAAACCTTCTAGCAGCTGCAAAAGCAGAGCGCGGGGCGACGCACCGGCGGCGGCGGCTGCCTCACCTTGCTCCGCCAAACACAGGCTTCAGCACGAGGCCAGGGCGCATCCAAGCTGCTGTGAACACCTTAATGAACATCAGTAATTGGTCCTGTGTATGTGTTTATTTCTGACTGCTGTTATCTGGCTTCGGTGCGTGGCCAGGAGTGATGCTTGGGATTTTCAGCGAAGCGCTGGGCGCCTTTGATCTCTCCTGTAAATTCAGTTCCTAAGCAACACAGCTTTTGTCCTGAACTGTTTTAATATGTCAATAAGCACAGGTTTCTGCAGGGTTCTAATTATTCTTCTAAACTGCATTTGAAATAACTCAAAGCAGCTTTAATATTTGCTTTTCCTGTCATGTCATGCTTAGAATGTTTTGCATTAAGAAGAGTGTGTCCAGCAGATCCAGGGAGGTTCTCCTCCCCCTCTACTCTGCCCTGCTGAGACCTCATCTTGAGTACTGCGTTCGGTTCTGGGCTTCCCAGTACAAGAGGGACAGGGATCTGCTGGAGAGGGTCCAGCAGAGGGCCATGAGGATGATGAGAGGACTGGAGACTGCCTGGTGAGGAGAGGCTGAGGGACCTGGGGCTTTTTAGTTTGGAGAAGAGAAGACTGAGAGGGGATTTAATCAATGTTTATAAGTATCTGAGGGCTGGGTGTCAGGAGGGAGGGGACAGGCTCTGCTCAGTTGCTCCCTGTGATAGGACAAGGAGCAGCGGATGTAACCTGCAGCACAGGAGGTTCCACCTCAACACAAAGGGGAACTTCTTCACTGTGAGGGTCACAGAGCACTGGAACAGTGCTCCCTAGAGAGGTTGATGGAGTCTCCTTCTCTGGAGACTTTCAAGGCCTGTCTGGATGTGCTCTGTGACCTGAGCTAGATTGTATGGTCCTGCTCTGGCAGGGGTGTCCCTTCTAATGCCTGACATCCTGTGATCCTGTGATCATTGCAGGACAATCTTTCCTTGACTATATTTTGCATTGCAGGACAATCTTTCCTTCACTAGGCACCTGTGTAACCGGACTGGGGAATGTTTGACAGTGTAAGTCCATCAGTTGTTTCCCTGAAATGTCATTATTATGTTCACTGAGAGCAGGATCTCTGTGAGTGAGTTCAAATTCTCATTCAGATGTATTATTGGTCTCAGGATTCTCCTCTGTGGCATTCAGATCTCTGCTTTCCCAACACCCTTTATCATTTTGAAATAGTCACCTCTTAACAAACTTCTTTCCAAATAGCATTTCCCAATCAGAGAATCATAGAATCACAGAATGCTTTGGGGTGGAAGGGACCTTAAAGATCATCCGGTTCCAACTCTCCTGCCATGGGCAACCATAGAGTCACAGAATGCTTTGGGGTGGAAGGGACCTTAAAGATCATCCGGTTCCAACTCTCCTGCCATGGGCAGGGACACTTCCCGCCAGCCCAGGCTGCTCAAGGCCTCATCCAACCTGGCCTGAAACACCTCCAGGGAAGGGGCATACACAGCCTCTTTGGGCAACCTGTGCCAGTGTCTCACCACCCTCACTGGAAAGAATTCCTTCCTCATCTCCAGTTTCAGTCTCCCCTCTTCCAGCTTCAATCCATTGCCCCTCATCCTGTCACTCCCAGCCCTTGTAGAAGTCCCTCCCCAGCTCTCCTGGAGCCCCTTCAGGTACGGGAAGGCTGCTCTAAGGTCTCGCCAGAGCCTTCTCTTCTCCAGGCTGAACAGCCCCAACTCTCTCAGCCTCTCCCCATAGGGGAGGTTCTCCAGCCCCCTCATCACCTTCATGGCCTTTTCTGAACCCTCTCTACCAGTTCCATGTCCTTGTGCTGGGGACACCAGAACTGGCTGCAGTGTTCTAGGTGGAGTCTCACCAGAGCAGAGGGGCAGAATACAATAATACAATAATACAATACACCAGGTTGGAAGAGACCTTCAAGATCATTGCGTCCAACCCATCAACCAATCCAACCCACCCAACAACTAACCCATGGCACCAAGCACCCCATCAAGTCTCCTCCTGAACACCTCCAGTGAAGGTGACTCCACCACCTCCACGGGTAGCCGATTCCAATGGGCAATCACTCTCTCCGTGTAGAACTTCTTCCTAACATCCAGCCTAAACCTGCCCTGGCGCAGCCTGAGACTGTGTCCTCTTGTTCTGGTGCTGGCTGCCTGGGAGAAGAGGCCAACCTCTGCCTGGCTACAACCTCCTTCAGGTAGTTGTAGAGAGCAATAAGGTCTCCCCTGAGTCTCCTCTTCTCCAGGCTAAGCAACCCCAGCTCCCTCAGCCTTTCCTCACAGGGCTGTGTTCCAAACCCCTCCCCAGCTTTGTTGCCCTTCTCTGGCCACGTTCCAGCAAGTCAACCTCCTTCCTAAACTGAGGGGCCCAGAACTGGACACAGGACTCAAGGTGTGGCCTAACCAGTGCAGTGTACAGGGGCACAATGACCTCCCTGCTCCTGCTGGCCACACTGTTCCTGATGCAAGCCAGGATGCCATTGGCCCTCTTGGCTGCCTGGGCACACTGCAGGCTCATGTTCAGCCTACCATCAACCAGTACCCCCAGGTCCCTCTCTGCCTGGCCACTCTCAGCCACTCTGACCCCAGCCTGATGCACTGCCTGGGGTTGCTGTGGCCAATGTGCAGCACCTGGCACTTGGATGTGTTCAATCTCCTGCCCTTGGCCTCTGCCCATCTGTCCAGCCTGTCGAGGTCCCTCTGCAAAGCCTCTCTGCCCTCCAGCAAATCAACTGCTGCCCCCAGCTTGGTGTCATCTGCAAATTCACTGCTCATGGACTCAATGCCCTCATCCAGATCATCAATAAAGATGTTGAAGAGCATGGGGCCCAGTACTGATCCCTGGGGCACACCACTAGTGACAGGCCGCCAGCTGGCTGTGGCACCATTCACCACCACTCTCTGGGCTCGGCCCTCCAGCCAGTTCCTAACCCAACACAGTGTGATCCTGTCCAAGCCACGGGCTGCCAGCTTGGCCAGGAGTTTGCTGTGGGGGACGGTGTCAAAGGCCTTGCTGAGGTCCAGGTAGACCACATCCACAGGCCTCCCCACATCCACCAGGTGGGTCACCTGATCATAGAAGGAGATCAGGTTGGTCAGGCAGGACCTGCCCTTCCTAAATCCATGCTGGCTAGGCCTGAGCCCCTGGCCATCCTGTAAGTGCTGTGTGATCACACTCGAGATGACCTGCTCCATACCCTTGCCTGGCACTGAGGTCAGGCTGACAGGCCTATAATTCCCTGGCTCCTCCAACCGGCCCTTCTTGTGGATGGGCACCACGTTGGCCAGCTTCCAGTCTTCTGGGACCTCTCCAGTGAGCCAGGACTGCTGAAAAATGATGGAAAGTGGCTTGGACAGCTCATCTGTCAGCAATCTCAGCACCCTAGGATGGATCCTTCCCTCATCTCCTTCCCTCATCCTGCTGGTCACACTGCTTTTGTTACAGCCCAGGATATGGTTGGCCTAAATACCCTCTAGTTGCAAGTGGTTTCCTGTGGCAGCTCAGTTTAAAAGTAGAAAAATCTTCTCTGCCTGCCATGATACCAGGGGCCCCCAAAAGCGAGGGCTGAGCAGGTGGAAGAGCACAGATTATCTTATTGAAATTAGATTCTGCCTCATTTGTGACCCTTTCCACCTCAAATTTTCTCTTGTTGTTTGGTATGCTTATTCTTGCTACTGAGGCTCTATTTTTCTGTCCTTGTTATCTTTATACTTCCCATTCTCTTACTGAGTGTTTCTGGAGCTGTGCTTTCAGTTCTGTTGCCTTTTCCACTAGCAGCAGGTCAGGTATCCCTGCAGTTCTGCCTTTGGCTGAGAAGGGTGGAGATGATTTTCTCTAGTGCTGGAGTATCCCACTGCTTCTCCCCTTGTCTGTTCTCCCTCCTTTTTCACTCTCCACGTTTCAACTGTTTGTTTCTGTTCCCTTTTTGTCCCTAGGATCTCTGGCATAGTGCTGCTATTCCTCTTGGGTACTTCAGAAAGAGTAAGAGACTGAAAGTCACTCAATAGACTGTTTCTGCATCCACTGCTGCACATTGCTGCTTTTTATAGGCACCAGGAGCACAGATGCAGTCTCAGGTCTGCCTCCTGTGTTGTTATTTGCAGTCAGCCATTGCATTTCAGTCTCACAGAATCACAGAATCATAGAATTGTTAGGGTCAGAAGGGACCTCAAGGATCATCCAGTTCAATCCCCTGCCAAGGGCAGGGACTCCTCACACTACAGCAGGTTGCTCACAGCCACATCCAGCCTGGCTACAAACACCTCCAGGGATGAAGCTTCCACCACCTCCCTGGGCAACCTGTGCCAGGCTCTCACCACCCTCATGGGGAACAACTTCTTCCTAACATCCACTCTGAATCTCCCCACTTCTAGTTTTGCTCCATCCCCCCAGTCCTATTACTCCCTGACACCCTCAAAAGTCCCTCCCCAGCTTTCTTGTAGCCCCCTGCAGATACTGGGAGGCCACAAGAAGGTCTTCTCCAGACTGAATAAGCCTAAATCTGTCCTCATAGCAGAGCAGCTCCATCCCTCTGATCATCCTCATGGCCCTT
The DNA here is from genome assembly GCA_033816785.1 of Picus viridis. Taxonomy (NCBI): domain Eukaryota; kingdom Metazoa; phylum Chordata; class Aves; order Piciformes; family Picidae; genus Picus; species Picus viridis. The sequence goes on from CM066571.1 coordinate 14,771,617, forward strand.
CTCTGGACACCTTCCAGCACCTCCAGATCCTTCCTGTAACAGAGGCTCCAGAACTGGACACAGAGCTCCAGGTGTGGTCTCACCAGAATAGAGTAGAAGGGGAGAATCCCCTCCCTGGCCCTGCTGGCTATGCTTCTCTTGATGCAGCCAGGATGTGATTGGCTTTCTGGGCTGCAAGTGCTCACTGCTGGCTCCTGTTGAGCTTCTCATCCACCAGCACCTCCATTCTTCCTCTGACCACTTTTTGATCAGTTTTAGAAATGTTCCAGCCCTTGTGCAGTGCTTCTCAGGGAACAGAGTGAAGTGGATGCCCACCATCCAGATGGTGGGAATTCACCTCTCAGGGCATGGAGCAAAGGTGTTCCACAGAGCTTTTGTCATCTCAGTGTTGACTTAGCAGACCCTGGCTTGTTGTTGAGGGTATCACAGTATCACAGTATCACCAAGGTTGGAAGAGACGTCAAAGATCATCAAGTCCAACCTGTCACCACAGACCTCATGACTAGACCATGGCACCAAGTGCCACATCCAGTCCCCTCTTGAACACTTCCAGGGACAGTGACTCCACCACCTCCCTGGGCAGCACATCCCAATGGCCAATGACTCTCTCTGTGAAGAACTTTCTCCTCACCTTGAGCCTAAACTTCCCCTGGCACAGCTTGAGACTGTGTCCCCTTGTTCTGGTGCAGGTTGCTAGGGAGAAGAGGCCAACCCCTTCCTGGCTACAACCACCTTTCAGGTAGTTGTAGAGAGCAATGAGGTCGCCCCTGAGCCTCCTCTTCTCCAGGCTAAGCAACCCCAGCTCCCTCAGCCTCTCCTCATAGGGCTTGTACTTAAGGCCTCTCCCCAGCCTTGTTGCCCTTCTCTGGACACCTTCAAGTGTCTCGATGTCCTTCCTAAACTGAGGGGCCCAGAACTGGGCACAGTGAGTCTGTGTGCACCGAGCTGGCTTTATGAGAGGCTTGAAGCCTTCTCCTGCATTTCAGTTATTGGACAGTGCCTCAAATGCTTAAAAAATTACTTGTGATTTCTCTTTTATGGGCATGGAAAGAGGCCCAATACAAATTAAAGGCTAAATTCTACCTCTTGCAAAATGCATGGGCTTGGATGTGAAATCAAAGAGAATCTCTGTGTGCTGCGAGTCCCGCAGACTATGAGGGTTTTTTTTTTCCCCCACACAATGTTTTGGTTTTGAACCTGCACCTCAGCCAGTGGATCTGCTGCTGTGAGGGGGTGAAAGGGGCTGGCAGATGTAACTGATTAATAAATACATGTTCTTTGCACGTGGGCAAGCCTTAGATTCGCTGTGCCTTCAGGAATCGCGCAGCAGCTGCTCATTCTCGGCGCTCTGAAGCTCTCTCTTCTTTTTTTTTACAACTATTTATCTACAATGCCACCGAATGTAGCCAGCTTTGCAGAAGGCAGCTAAGACCCACGAGGCAGAGCAGGGGCAGACACAAAAACCTGGCTGTGAAAAACGTGGCCAACCTCCTGCTCTTGTGAGGAATGCCACGGGGCGGCTGCTGTCCCCCAAAAGCAGGTTGCGCGGGGAACTCTTCAGATGCAAATCGTGCGGTACACGAAGGGGGCTACAGGAGAGCTGGGGAGGGCTTTCTTTTTCACAGGGGCTTGGAGTGACAGGATGAAAGGGAATTAATTTAAAATGAGAGAGTGGAGATTTAGACTGGAGATGAGGAGGAAATTCTCTCCAGTGAGGGTGGGGAGACACTGGAACAGGTGGACCAGGGAGGCTGCGGATGTCTCCTCCCTGGAGGTGTTCAAAGCCAGGCTGGATGAGGCCTTGAGCAACCTGGGCTGCTGGCAGGTGTCCCTGCCCATGGCAGGAGGGCTGGAAGTGGATGAAGTTTAAGGTCCCTTCCACCCCAAACCATGCTGTGAATCTATGAAAAGGAAAGTTCTTCCCAGAGAGAGTCATTCGCCATTGGAATGTGCTGCCCAGGGAGGTGGTGGAGTCCCCATCCCTGGAGGTGTTCAAGAGGGGATTGGATGTGGCACTTGGTGCCATGGTCTAGTCAGGTTGGACTTGATGATCTTTGAGGTCTCTTCCAACCTTAGTGATTCTGTGATTATGCCACACGTGCGTTGCCAGGGTGAGTGGTACCCGGGAGAGTTCCTTCTCTCAAACTGGTCTGACTCTTCTTTGTCACTCCTTCATTTCAGAGGCAGCTGACAGCACAAGCTCTTTCACCACACCTAGAGAGAGGCTGGTCCTGAGAACCCAGCCATAGCTGTGGGAGCTGCTCACAGGCAAGGGCTGTCAGTCCCACGCCACTCTGAATCCTGAATCGAGGAATTGGCTCGGGGGTAGTGTTTAACCCTAAACTTGAATCCTGGCCCTCCCTTTCCTCCTTGCCTCTCTTCTCTGCGAGCTCTGGCACAATATTTTGACTTGTGAGCCTGGAGGGTTGACTGTGTGGCAGACACTGAAGGCAATTATGGGCTTACTTATACATTTTACTGTCAAATTACATGATTTTCGATAGAGCATAATGTATGCTTCCTAACACACTCCTCGAGGCTTGGGCTTCTGCCTCTCAGCAGACAGCTTAAAAATCCAACCACGTGTGGTAACAGACCCCAACACACTTGCCATAAAGTGGGTGCAGCATTCCTGCCTTTCCTTCCATGCCTTCAAGAGGGACCTGGACAAGCTGGAGTGGCGGCCCAGGTGAACCTCATGAGGTTCAAGAAGAGGAAGTGCAGGGTTCTGCACCTGGGCTGGAACAATCCTCATTGTCAGTGCAGACAGAGGGATGAGGTGTTAGCAAGCAGCCCTGTGGAAAAGGATTTGGGGGTGCTGATGGATGAGAAGCTGGACAGGAACAGACATAAGGCAATATAGAAATAGAATAGAAATAGAATAAACCAGGTTGGAAGAGACCTTCAAGATCATCGCGTCCAACCCATCAACCAATCCAACCCACCTAAACAACTAACCCATGGTACCAAGCACCCCATCAAGTCTCCTCCTGAACACCTCCAATGATGGTGACTCCACCACCTCCCCAGGCAGCCCACTCCAATGGGCAATCACTCTCTCTGTATAGAACTTCCTCCACATCTAGGGCTGCATCAAAGATATTTTGCCAGCAGATTCAGAGAGGTCATTCCGCTAGTTTACTCTGCTTTGCTGAGACCTCACCTGCAGTGCTGTGTGCAGGTCTGGAGCCCTCAGTGTAGGAAGGACATGAACCTGATGGAGAGGGTCCAGAGGAGGGCCATGAAAATGATCATGGGGTTGGAGCAGCTCTGCTATGAGGACAGGCTGAGGGAGCTGGGGGTGTTCAGCCTGGAGAGGAGGAGACTCTGGGGAGACCTAATAGCAGCCTGCAAGTACCTGAAGGGGGCTACAGGAAGGATGGGGAGAGACTGTTTGCAGAGGCCTGAAGTGACAGGACCAGGGGCAGTGGCTTCAAACTAGAGAAGAGCATTCTGAGATTGGATGTTAGGAACAAATTCTTTACTATGAGGATGGTGGAACACTGGAACAGGTTGCCCAGGAAGGTGGTTGAAGTCCCATCCCTGGAGATATTCAAGTTGAGGCTCAATGAGACCCTGGGCAGCCTGATCTAGTTGAGGATGTCCCTGCTGATGCAGGGAGGCCAGACTGGATGAGCTTTGGAGGTCCCTTCTGGCCCAGACCATTCTATGATTCCAGGATGCTCTGTGAAAGAAAAGGTTGGATTTTAAATCTTTTGCTGGGAAAGGAGTTTGCTAACCTGTGGAAGCCATTAGGGGTACAGGAAGTGTTGTGTGTGTAGGTAATCAGTGTGCTCTTAGTGAACTGAGACATGGAATCATCATTCTTCCATCAGCCAAGTGCAGTAAATGTGGTTTGCAACCCAAGTGTGATTTGCATGGTTTATAGGCTTGCCAGCTATTCTCTTAACAGTGAAGTGTATTATCAGAACTGCATGCCTGCTTCTGAGGAGGGGGAATGGGAAGAGCATCTCTTATGAACAAATGAAAGAGAAAATTAATTGTTTGGCTGTTGACTGAAAATAAGTTTTGATTATCCATTGCAATTGCAGTTGATGACACTGGGACTGGAGAGATTTTACTCGTGAGGGTAAAAATAGTTCTTAACACTTCCTCTACTCCTATGGAAGTGCCTTTTTTGGATGGAAAAGAGAGACAGTTTTCAGCAAGCATCTTCTTTAAAAAGGCCCTGCAGCTTTTGGCTGGCTTGAAGTTGTTCACTACAGTATCCTCTTTCTCCTTTTGTATACGCTGCTTAAAATGCTGGGTTGAAGACTCTTCTTTCTTAATCATTTAAATCAGACTGGGAGAAGAGTCCCTGTCATAGAATCATAGAATCAACCAGGCTGGAAAAGACCTCAGAGATCATCAAGTCCAACCTGTCACCCAACACCTCATGACTAACTAAACCATGGATTCAAGTGCTACGTCCAGTCCCCTCTTGAACACCTCCAGGGATGGTGACTCCACCACCTCCCCGGGCAGCACATTCCAATGGCCAATTACTCTTTCTGGGAAGAACTTTCTCCTCACCTCAAGCCTAAACGTCCCCTGGCACAGCTTGAGACTGTGTCTTCTTGTTCTGGTGCTGCTTGCCTGGGAGAAGAGACCAACCCCCACCTGGCTATAACCTCCCTTCAGGGAGTTGGAGAGAGCAATGAGGTCTCCCCTGAGCCTCCTCTTCTCCAGGCTAAGCAACCCCAGCTCCCTCAGCCTCTCCTCCCAGGGCTGTGCTCCAGACCCCTCCCCAGCCTCGTTGCCCTTCTCTGGACATGTTCAAGTGTCTCAGTGTCCTTCTTAAATTGAGGAGCCCAGAACTGGACACAGGACTCAAGATGTGGCCTAACCAATGCTGAGAACAGGGCAGAATGACTTCCCTGCTCCTGCTGGCCACACTATTAGATTGTATATTAGCTTTAGGGACACAGCTCCAGGACAGAACTCTTTTGGTTGCTGTCTAATGTTTAGCCCATTGTGTTGGAAGGGACCACCAAAGGTCATCTAGTCAAACCCCGCTCCGGTGAGCAGGGACATCCTCAACTAGATCAGGTTGCTCAGCCCCTTGTTGAGCCTGACCTTGAATATCTCCAGGGATGGGGCCTCAGCTACCTCACTGGGCAACCTTGCAGTGTTTCACCACCTTCATGGTAAAGAGCTTGTTCCTAACATCCAAACTAAATCTCCTCTTCTCTCTCTTTCAAACCATTGCTCCTCATCTTGTCACTCCCAGACCTTGTCAGAAGTCCCTCCCCAGCTCTCCTGGAGCCCCTTCAGGTACTGGAAGGCTGCTGTAAGGTCTCCCCAGAGCCTTCTCTTCTCCAGGCTGAACAGCCCCAACTCTCTCAGCCTGTCCTCATGGGAGAGGTGTTCCAGCCTCCTCATATCTGAGGATAAACTCCAGCAGTTGTTCTGTCACCTGAAGATCCCTGTGCAGCAGAGAAGGGGGATCAGGAAAAGGAGAGAAGAGCCATAAGCTGAAATGAAAATGGGTTTAAGGAAATATCCAATGTAATACCAATGTCAATAGAAAGTTATATTCAGGCCAGCAAAGGCACAGCAGTCACACTGAACAGGAAAGGCAGTCCTCCAGAGCAGGAGAAGGAAGAGGAGCAGAGTCAGGAGGAGCCCTAGCAGGAGGTTCCCCTCTCCTGAAGCTTCCCCTTTTCTATTGAGTGTTGATGCTGCTGGGCTGTAGCCAGCTCAGGTCAGGTGTCCTTGCTGTCTCCAAACTGCTGATGACCTGCAGCCCCCGGCTGGCCTGGGATCCTGTCCCACCCAACCCAGGACAGTTGTAGTTTGTCTAATGGTGTTTACCCATAGAGGTGATGTCCATGGAAAAACCCCAGCAGAGTTTTCTTCTGGGTTTCAATTAACTATCTGCTTTGCAGGGAGTGGTTTTGCCACTATTTCCCCTATGAGAACCATGGCCAATCTTCTTCTTCTCTTTTATTTTCCTCAAGAAGCTGTCCATCATCCCCAGGATCCAGACTATCTCTTCCTGGAGGTGGATAGCTAGCCCACACTGCTTCTAAAATAGCAGGTCTAATGTTACATTATTGTGTTAATAAGGGCTACAGCATTCCCCTTTTCCAGCCCTTAGGAGCATAATCAGGTGCACCATATTTTAAGCAACACTAAGCCTGTCTGAGCAAAATGCCTGCAGGATCTCATCCTTCTTCCCCTATTCCTCTTTTGTTTTGGTTTTCTTGTTTTCTTCACCATAAGCCTGGCTCAGATTGATGTAGTTCAGTTGAAGTTCAGGCAGTGACTGGATTAATCATTCAAAGATGGATGGCTGAATAGAGTTACTGTACCTTCAGATTTGCAACACCAAAACTGGTCTCATAAAGTAGGTCCTCACAAGTTCTTCAGCATGATTCTGCTGTAGCCAGTCTGCAGTGTTTTCTGTGAGCTAGAGCAGGAAGGAGGAAAGAAGACAATTCCTCTTTCTAATCTTCTGCTTGTTGACTTCTTTCCTCCCTGAGAGTTAAAACTGAACCCACTCACTAAGTCTGCTTTCTTACCACTGTTTTCTCCAAGATGAGGAAGCAGAAATAAATTATTCCCAGACTGAAAGCTAGTGAACTTCAGACTAGAATTTACCTTTGCAGATTAAGGTAAGTAATTTCACAGAATATTGACCTTCTCCACATTGCCTCCACATTATTCAAGGCCATGTCTCCCTAACTTCTTGTCTTCCCTCCCCACTTCTCATTTAGTTTTGAAATTTCTTGCCTTTCTTCCCTTCTGTATTGAATTTCCTGAGAATACAGAAGAGTCCTGTGCTAGTAGAAAGGGAAATGGTGTAGCTGTGTGTTTGATCTGCTCACAGAGTCACAGAATGGTTTGGGTTGGAAGGGACCTCAAAGATAATCTAGTTCAAGTCCCCCCACCATGGGCAGGGACACCTCCCACCAGCCCAGGTTGCTCAAGGCTTCATCCAACCTGGCCTGGAACACCTCCAGGCAAGGGACATCCACAGCCTCCCTGGGCAACCTGTTTCAGTGTCTCACCAGCCTCACTGGAAAGAATTCCTTCCTCATCTGCAGTCTCAGTCTCCCCTCTGCCAGCTTCAATCCATTCCCTCTCATCCTGTCTCTATAAGCCCTTGTGCAAATTCCCTCCCCAGCTTTCTCGTGGGTGTTTTTAAAGAAGTTCTGAGTGGGAAAAATCCAAACACCAACAATTTAATGCTGGGGAGGAATTTTCAACCCACCACACTAATGTTCCTCACTTTGGGGACTTCATGTGCTGTTCATTTGCCTGTGACACATTCCTGTGTGACCTGCTCTTAAGTGGCCCTGCTTTGGCAGGGGGGGGTTGGAATTCATGGTCTCTGGAGGTCCCTCCCAACCCCTAGCATTCTGGGGTTGGGTGATTCACAGTATCACAGTATCACAGTATGACCAAGGTTGGAAGAGACCTCGAAGATCATCGAGTCCAACCTGTCACCACAGACCTCACGACTAGACCATGGCACCAAGTGCCACATCCAGTCCCCTCTTGAACACCTCCAGGGATGGTGACTCCACCACCTCCCTGGGCAGCACATTCCAATGGCGAATGACTCTCTTGGTGAAGAACTTTCTCCTCACCTCCAGCCTAAACTTCCCCTGGCACAGCTTGAGACTGTGTCCCCTTGTTCTGGTGCAGGTTGCTAGGGAGAAGAGGCCAACCCCTTCATGGCTACAACCACCTTTCAGGTAGTTGTAGAGTGCAATGAGGTCGCCCCTGAGCCTCCTCTTCTCCAGGCTAAACAACCCCAGCTCCCTCAGCCTCTCCTCACAGGGCTGTGCTCAAGGCCTCTCCCCAGCCTTGTTGCCCTTCTCTGGACACCTTCAAGTCTCTCAATGTCCTTCTTAAACTGAGGGGCCCAGAACTGGACACAGGACTCAAGGTGTGGCCTAACCAAAGCAGAGTACAGGGGCACAATGACCTCCCTGCTCCTGCTGGCCACACCATTCCTAATGCAGGCCAGGATGCCATTGGATTCTTTCAGGAGATTGATAAATGAAAGCAAGCCGTGGTTCATCAGTACAGATCTGAGGATGAAACTGGGAAAAATGATCCTGCCTGATTGCTGACAACAAAATGAATGGAAGGCATTGCTCCCTCATGAAGAAAATAGGTTTCAAGTCCACTCATTTCTTCCATTGTTAAGCCATGAGTAGATGTTAAGCTATTTGAAATTACTGATCCTGAAAAGCTAACCTACATGAAAGAGGTTCAGAGAGTGCATAGTTGAATGTGGAGGGGACCAGGTGAGAGGAGATGAGTTGGACAAATTACCATCACTTTTCATAAGTAATTACTTACAGTCAGAATCCTCTGCTTTGTGCAGATAATTAGCAACTGCAGTGTGTTCATCCAGGGAAAGGCATCCACCACCACCTTCTCTTTTTAATCACTTTGAACTTCCATCTTGCCATGACTGGTGAAGAAATACTGAGTGTGTCTCTCGTCAGTCCTGCCTGCCCGGGGTTTAACTCCTGATGTGACAGACCTATTTTTGCCTTAGACCTTTGCCTTAGACCCCTCCCAGTGTCTCAGAAAGGTTAGGAAGGTCTAAGGGTGTTTGAAAATTAATACAATACAATACAATACAATACAATACAATACAATACACCAGGTTGGAAGAGACCTTCAAGATCATCGCATTCAACCCATCAACCAATCCAACCCACCCAACAACTAAACCATGCAGCCAAGCACCCCATCAAGTCTCCTCCTGAACACCTCCAATGAAGGTGACTCCACCACCTCCACAGGCAGCCCATTCCAATGGGCAATCACTCTCTGTGTAGAACTTCTTCCTAACATCCAGCCTAAACCTGCCCTGGCACAGCCTGAGACTGTGTCCTCTTGTTCTGGTGCTGGCTGCCTGGGAGAAGAGGCCAACCTCTGCCTGGCTACAACCTCCCTTCAGGTAGTTGTAGAGAGCAATAAGGTCACCCCTGAGCCTCCTCTTCTCCAGGCTAAGCAACCCCAGCTCCCTCAGCCTCTCCTCACAGGGCTGTGTTCCAAACCCCTCACCAGCTTTGTTGCCCTCCTCTGGACACGCTCCAGCAAGACAACCTCCTTCCTAAACTGAGGGGCCCAGAACTGGACACAGTGTGGTTTGGGTTGGAAGGGACCTCTAAAGGTCATCTAATTCAACCACCCTGCAGTGAGCAGGGGCATCATCCACTGTACCAGGTTGCTCAAAGATGAGAGTTTCCTCCCCTAAAAGACACCTTTCTGGCACATTTCATGGTGTCTTGTCTCAACCTGAGCCCAGAAGCAGAACTGTACAGTACCTGGAGGGGTTCCTACAAGAAACCTGGGGAGGGAGTTTTCACAAGGGCTTGTAGTGAGAGGGTGAGGGGCAATGGCTTTAAACTGGAGAAGGGTGAATTTAGATTGGACTTTTGGAAGCGTTCTTCACTGTGAGGGTGGTGGAACACTAGAAGAGGTTGCCCAGGGAGGTTGCAGATGCCCCCTCCTTGGAAGTGTTCAAGGCCAGGTTGGACCAGGCCTTGAGCAAGCTGATCTACGGCAGGGGGGCTGGAACTAGGTGATCTTTAAGGTCCCTTCCAACCCAAACCATTCTATGAATCCATAAATTGTTTTCTCTTAAGCTGAGGAAGCATAAAAAATTCTCCCCAGACTGAAAAGCAATAAACTACAGGCAAGAATTTAACTTTATAAGCAATGGTAAGTAATTTCACTGAACACTGACATCCTCCACACTGCTTTGTTCTTTTTTATCATCCCACAATCTAACACTTCCCACTGCTTCTTCCAGGCCATCAGTGAGGGAAACTTCTGCACATGAGGTGAACTCTTACACCAGGGAATTGGCATTCAGGAATGCACAGGTTGCTGTAAAAGCACAAGTAACAGCTAAAAGACAATGATAAATCCAGCTTCCCTGTTTAGATTGCTCTTAAATGACATCATGTGGATAAAGGGCAGGAGAATGCAGCTGGAGATCCTCTGCTAGAGCTGGGAGGGATGAAGGATGGGAAGAGGAGCTTCTTTCACAGTATCACAGTATCACCAAGGTTGGAAGAGACCTCAAAGATCATCAAGTCCAACCTGTCACCACAGACCTCATGACTGGACCATGGCACCAAGTGCCACCTCCAGTCCCCTCTTGAACACCTCCAGGGATGGTGACTCCACCACCTATCCCACTCACAGAATGTTAGGTGTTGGAAGTGGTTTGGGTTAGTCTCTTCTCCCTAGTATTAGGTGATAGAACAAGAGGAAATGGGCTCAAATTGTGCCAGGGGAGGGTTAGATTGGAGATGAGGAAAAATGTCTTTGCTACAAGATTGGGCAGGGATTGGAACAGGCTGCCCAGGCTGAAGAAACCTGTGGCCATGGCACATGGGGACCTGGTTTAGTGGCCATGACTGGACTCAATGATCTTAGAGGTCTTTTCCAACCAAAATAACTCTATAATTCTATGAAGAAGAAAAGCTTATTGCATAGGGTAGAGTAGAATGGATCTCAGACCCTTGCAGCAGTGAGCAGTGACTGCTCTATGATGTAGGGTGTAACACCAGCCAGAGATGGTTTAGCTCTCTAACTAAGAGAGCTGTATTAACTTGTGAGGAAACAACTTTTCCTTCTCAGGAAGCTGCCTTAGTCCCAGGGCTGGCAAGATCCCCAGTAACTTGTGTGTTTTATGTTTGCTTTCATGCACAGTGAGGCTGTGCCAAGTCTGTGTATTTGATTTGTAAAGGCCAGAAATGGGCTGGTTTCTGCTTAGCTTGGTTGTTGATGTTGCCTGCATGGTGAGGAGGTCCTTTCAGAGAGCCAACTCTTTGAAATACTAATTTCTGTAGAAAACAGGAGTTTCACACCTGTGCCCTTGAACTTGGCAGGTGACTGGAGGCAGAAAGTAAGGTTTTCAATTACTATAGCTGACTTCAGGTAGGGTTGCTCAGCCTGTGGAGTCATAGAATCATAGCATGGTTTGGGTTGGAAGGGACTTCCAAAGGTCATCTAGTAGTGCTGGTGGATGAGAAGCTCAACATGAGCCACCAGTGAGCACTTGCAGCCCAGAGAGCCAAGCAGAGCCTGGGCTGCATCAAGAGAAGCATAGCCAGCAGGGCCAGGGAGGGGATTCTGCCCCTCTGCTCCACTCTGCTAAGACCCCACCTGGAGCACTGTGTCCAGTTCTGGAGCCTCTGTTACAGAAAGGATCTGGAGGTGCTGGAAGGTGACCAGAGAAGGGCCATGAGGATGATCAGAGGGCTGGAGCTGCTCTGCTATGAGGACAGACTGAGAGAGTTGGGGTTGTGCAGTCTGGAGAGGAGAAGGAGGCCACCTAATTGTGGCCTCCCATTATCTGAAGGGGGCTACAAGAAAGCTGGGGAGGGACTCTTGAGGGTGTCAGGGAGTGATAGGACTGGGGGAATGGAGCAAAAAGTAGAAATGGGTAGATTGAGATTGGATGTGAGGAAGAAGTTGTTCCCCATGAGGGTGGTGAGAGCCTGGCACAGGTTGCCCAGGGAGGTGGTGGAAGCCTCCTGCCTGGAGGTGTTTGCAGCCAGGCTGGATGTGGCTGTGAGCAACCTGCTGTAGTGTGAGGTGTCCCTGCCCATGGCAGAGGGGTTGGAACTGGCTGATCCTTGAGGTCCCTTCCAACCCTAACAATTTTGTGGCATCCTCCACTAGATCAGGTTGCCCAGAGCCCCATCGAGCCTGACCTCAAATATCTCCAGGCATGGGGCCTCAACTACCTCCCTGTGCAACCTGTTGCAATGTTCCATCACCTTCATCATGCAGAACATGTTCCTAACATCCAATCTAAATCTTCTCTTCTCTCATTTCAAACCATTTGCCCTCATCCTGTCCCTGCAGGCTTTTGGGAACAGTCCCCCTGCAGCCTTCATCTGGCCCCCTTCAGGTCCTGGAATGTGCCTGTGCACCACTGACCTGCTGTTGAGGTCGGGAGTGTGCAGGTACCTTTGTGAGCAGGGGAAGAGAGTTTGGGCTGCTAGCAGTGCTTCTGTCTGTCACACTCTCATTACAAGGTGTTTCATTTTATATTCCATTTTTCCTTGTTAATTTGGTCCTGTCAGTAGTTAAAACCAGGTAATTTGATCCGGAAATTATGTGAATCATCTGTGGAGAATTGAAGGCTACGGAAATTTAACATGAAAGAGAGACCTGTCTTGCACCTGTTTTTCTGCACCAGTATACAGTGACCCTAGAGAAGTTAAACAAGGAATTCTCTTTTGAGAGAGAAGGCAGAAATTCTGCATGATATTAAGGAGAAAAGAGCCTCGGGGAGGATCTTTCAATCACACTGAGCTGAGAGAGTGCTCCAGAGCAGCACAGTCCACTTCAGTGTCACGTTGAGGAATGGAGACGCAGTTCAAGGGTGTGCTGTTACAGCATCACAGAATGGCAGGGCTTGGAAGGGGTCTCTGGAGATTGAATCCAACCCCCCTCTCAAGGCAGGGTCACCTACAGAAGGTCACTCAGGAAGAGGTCCAGGTGGGTTTGAATGGCTCCGGACATGGAGACTCCACCACCTCTCTGGGCAGCCTGCTCCAGTGCTCCATCACCCATAAATTACACAAGTTCCTCCTCATGTTTGGATGGAACTTCTCAAGTTTGTGCCTGTTGCCCCTTGTCCTGTCACTGGGTACCACTGAAAAAAGCCTGGCCCTCTCTTCTTGACACCCACCCTTTAAGTATTGATCAGTCTTCTCCAGACTAAAAAGCCCGAAGTCTTTCCTCACCACAGAGGTTTTCCAGGGCCCTCAGCACCTTTGTGGCCCTTTGCTGTACCCTCTCCAGCAAGTCCCTGTCCTGCCCAAACTGCGGAGCCCAGAACTGGACACAGTACTCTAGATGTGGCCTCATCAGGGCAGAGTAGAAGAGGAGAACACAGCTTCTGCATGAACAGTCTCTGGCAAAGCTGCTGAACTGATAGATTCAGGATGTCATCCGCAAAACTCCTGGGATGCATCTTACGTCCCTGTCCTTCTTGAAGCAGGGACCCCAGAACTGGGGAGGTGATTCTCCCCCTCTACTCCGCTCTGGTGAGACCCCACCTGGAGCACTGTGTCCAGTTCTGGAGCCCCTGTTACAGGAAGGATCTGGAGGTGCTGGAAGGTGTCCAGAGAAGGGTCATGAGGATGATCAGAGGGATGGAGCTGCTCTGCTGAGGACAGACTGAGAGAGTTGGGGTTGTTCAGCCTGGAGAGGAGAAGGAGACCTAATTATGGCCTCCCAGTATCTGAAGGGGGCTACAAGAAAGCTGGGGAGGGACTTTTGAGGGTGTCAGGGAGTGATAGGACTGGGGGGATGGAGCAAAAAGTAGAAATGGGTAGATTGAGATTGGATGTTAGGAAGAAGTTGTTCCCCATGAGGGTGGTGAGAGCCTGGCACAGGTTGCCCAGGGAGGTGGTGGAAGCCTCCTGCCTGGAGGTTTTGCAGCCAGGCTGGATGTGGCTGTGAGCAACCTGCTGTAGTGTGAGGTGTCCCTGGCCATGGCAGGGGGGTTGGAACTGGCTGATCTTTGAGGTCCCCTCCACCCCTAACAATTCTATGATTCTATGTTTCTAACTGGACAGAGTAATCCAGATGTAGTATCAGCAACCCAAACTTCATTCCGACACACATGTACCTGTGATAGAAAGGACCCTGCTGCAGGCAGGCAGGTCAGCTGCTGAGCACTGGGAGCCTGAGACTGCTAGCAGGTCTTGTCTTGAGATCTTATTAAAGATAAGGCTTGGCAAATTCTTGAGATTGAAACCTTTGATTTATTTATCATGGTTTGGAAGCTGGAGCTCACCAACTGGTTATTAAATATAGAAAACGAAAACAAATGAGAATAACCTGGTGAAGAATTGGCACTGAAGCCACCCTGGTGGTTACCTGTGCCTCACTTGGGCAGTGTTCAGAGTTACATGGGCTCCCATCAGCCTTCTGCCTCCAGGACAGCTACAGTGCTCATGAGGCAGGGCTTTACAGAGCAGGCTTGCACAGCACTGCCTCAGAACTGAAGTGATTGCTGGCCAGCAGAGATCAAAAGGGATATTACATTACTGCTCACTGCAAATATGATCTGCACCAACAAGTATCATAGTATCAGTCAGGGTTGGAAGGGACCACAAGGATCAGCTAGTTCCAACCCCCCTGCCATGGGCAGGGACACCCCACACTAGCTCAGCCTGGCCAGAGCCTCATCCAGCCTGGGCTTAAACAGTTCCAGGGACGGGGCCCCAACCACCTCCCTGGACAATCCATTCCAGGGCTTCACCACTCTCATGGGGAAGAACTCCTTCCTCACATCTAGCCTGAATCTCCCTACCTCCAGCTTCATTCCATTCCCCCTAGTCCTATCACTACCTGATAGCCTGAGAAGTCCCTCCCCAGCCTTCTTGTAGCCCCCTTCAGATCCTGGAAGGCCACAATGAGGTCACCTGGGAGCCTTCTCTTCTCCAGACTGAACAGCCCCAACTCCTTCAGTCTGTCCTCATAGGAGAGGTGCTCCAGCCCTCTGCTCATCCTCGTTGCCCTTCTCTGGACACCTTCCAGCACATCCACATCCCTACAAGCTGTAACCTTCCCTGACAAGAAAATTAGCTTTGCCACTGGATTTTGGGGGGGGGGGGGGATGCCTTTTTTTGTATGGGTTTTGTTTGTTTGTTTGGGGTTTTTTTGTTTGTTTTGGGGTGTTTTGTTGTTGTTCTGTTTTGGGAGGTTTTGGGGTTTTTTTTTGGAGGGGGGATAAGATGTAAGCCGGGTTGCAACTGGAGGTGCAGGGGATTGCCATGTTAACAGAGACAGGGTGAAGCTCAGGAGAGGGAGACCATAGAATGGTTCTAGTTAACAACTTTTGGAGGCATCCATGTGCCATTCATCAAACTTGCCTTTTGTCTGTCTGAAAGCAGAATAAACAAAGGAGATGCTCTGCCACATAGTTCTCCTGGTGAAGTAGATAATCTTGGTTCACTGAGCAGAATACAAAACCAAGTCATTCTCCATGGCATGTGCCATAATGAATGCTGGATTGGGAATGGCTGAGGAGCACTTGTCCCTCCCCTCCCCGCTCACAGCCACACTGTCTGACTATGACACCCGCAGCTTCCATGACCACAGAGACTGAGAGGACTGTTGTGAGGGAGGAAGCCTTGATGGCATGTCAAGGTAGGCATTTAGAGGCTGTCATGACAGAAAGCCCTGTGTGAGAACCAGTAGCTACAGGGGCTTGGTTTTTTCAGTTCATAAAGCTCTGTTTGCCAGGGATGGTGAAAAAGGGAGCAGTAATTAAGATCAGTGTGCACATGCTATTTAAACTCTCCACAATTATTCCCTACCTCAGCTATAGCTTTGTTCCCTGTTTTCTTGCCTCCTCCAGTACATTTCAGCCAAAACACAACCCACACCAAATTGGCCCTGCAGCATCAAAGCTGGCAAAACTAAACTGCCCTCAAATCGTGCAAACGGAATCGATGCAAGGGGAGATTTTACAGAGGGCACATGCCAGCTTCTTGGGAGCTAACCAGAGAGTGTCCTTTGAGCAAAGCACCTCAGGTCCTCTGTCCTGGCCCCAGGTTAATTAAGACCCGTGGATAAGCACTAATCACAGAATGGAAGGAACCCCAAGGACCACATGGTCCAACCTCTCCAGCTAACAGCAGAGCTGAAAGGAGCTGCCCAGCCCCCTGCCAAGCTGAGCCTTCAGACTGCCCTATGGAGGGGACTCCACTGCTGCCCTTGGGAGATGATTCCACTCTCTGACTGTTCTTAAGGGCAAACATTTTCTCCTGCAGTCCCATGGGAATGTCCCCAGCAGTCCCTTGTCCCCATCCCCCCTTGTCTTTCCCATGGGGCTCCTTGGACACAGGGAGTCTCCATCCTCCTGGCAGCCTCCCTTTTGGTGCTGGTCTGTAGCGATAAGGTCTGCCCTGAGCCTTCTCTTCTCCAGGCTGAACACACTCAGCTCTCAGCCTTCCTCACACAGCAGGGCTGCCAGGCCTCTGAGCATTCCCATGGCCCTTCTCTGGACACTTTCAGCTATGACTGGAAGGAATCTGAAGATCAAAGTGGATGACAAAACACAGAGCAGTGATGTTCCTGTACAAACCATGTTCAGTAATGGCATTTCTGCATCTTTCATCAGCTGAAGTTTTGAAGTGCTCTGAAGATGAAATTCTGTAGGAGAGTATAGAGGTAATCTATACCTCAGTCTATACATTGAACCATGAGAGCCTCTGACATCACCCAAAGGTTGTTTGGCTGTTGACCTTTTCTGGATAGCCCAAAGCATGGAATCCCAGTGGGAGCTCCACAGAATTCAGGCATGATTGCCCCTCTGGAAGGAGCCTGTGTGGTCTTTCTCTTGTGCCTTTGGGAACTAACCATGACTCACTGCCTGTGCGCTGGACTGGGTGTTGGATGGCTCATCTCCACCTAAGTCTTGTTCCTGGCAGAACACAAATTCGGTGCCCTGGACAGAAGAATGTGGTTCTGCCAGCCCTTTCTTCATGCACACAGTCACCAGCAAGGGTGATGTCAAGAAACTGTGTGGCACCCCACAAAAAAAGCACTCTTGGGTGAGCAAGCAGTAGTCATCTTCAGAGGAAATCAATACTCGGAGTCACTGTGTGACTCCATACATTATTTCCTCCGTGCCCGTGGGACCCCAGATGAGTCAGCAACAGTTCATGGTTTGTAGTAACAGAAGTAGCTGACAATTGTAACAGAATCAGTATGGATGCTTGGTTCTCATCCAGGGCCAGCGGGAGGTTCTCCACTAACAAAGCCAATGCAGTGTAGTCTATCAGGACATCTGTTGCTTATGAGGGGCGTGCTGTAAACAAAGAACAGCCCTTTCTTCTTCTTTTATCTGCTCAGTAACAATGGGAAGCCTTGTGAACCATAAACATACAGAGTGTGCTGGCTGCTGGTGTTGGTGCTGATTGTACTGTTGTCAGATAGGAAGTTTCCTCTTTCAAGATAGTTGCAGCCTTGTTGCAGGACTAAAGGTCAGGCATCGTTGAGGGGAGCAGATCTCTTAGGGTACTTACTGCTGATGTGTAGTTTTGCTTTATTACTATAGAATAGAATAAACCAGCTTGGAAGAGACCTTCAAGATCATCGTGTCCAACCTATCAGCCAACACCACCTATCAACTAAACCATGCAACCAAGCACCCCATCCAGTCTCCTCCTGAACACCTCCAACGATGGTGACTCCACCACCTCCCTGGGCAGCACATTCCAATGGCCAATCTCTCTTTATATGAAGAATTTCCTCCTAACATCCAGTCTGAACCTCCCCTGGTGCAGCTTGAGACTGTGTCCTCTTGTTCTGGTGCTGCTTGCCTGGGAGAAGAGACCAACCCCCACCTGGCTACAGCCTCCCTTCAGGGAGTTGTAGACAGCAAGATGGTCTCCCTGAGCCTCCTCTTCTCCAGGCTAAGCAACCCCAGCTCCCTTAGCCTCTCCTCATAGGGTTTGTGTCTCAGCAGTATCATTTTGGAGTATCTCCTTTACACCAAAGGCTGCAAAGCCTGCAGTGAAAGACAAAAAGCCACAGCTATGCTATGGCTGAGGGAGACCTCTCCAGAAAGGAGCCTACAAAAAAGCTGGGAAGGAACTTTTGGCAAGAGATTGTAGTGATAAGATGAGAGAGACTGGATTGAATGGAAAAGGGGAGATAGAGGCTGGAGATTAGGAAGAAATTCTTTCCAGTGAGGGTGGTGAGACACTGGAAGAAGTTGCCCAGGGAGGCTGTGGATGCCTCCTCCCCGGAGGTGTTTGAGACCCGGCTGGATGAGGCCTTGAACAACCTGGGCTGGTGGCGGGGGGTTGGACCTGGATGACCTTTAAGGACCCTTTTAACCCAAACCATTCTATAAATCTATGAATCTACACCAGAGAGAAACCATGGAAGAGGCTGAGGCTCTCACCAGAATGTTCTTGCAGAAACAGGACATTTTTTACATAGAAATTCCAAGAGATCATGGGAAGCAGGCAAGGCAGAGGAAGGGTCTCTCCCACCTGGTGGAAGAGATGTGTGCTTGAACTCCTTATGGTGTGACTGGTTGATTTAACCCTCTGGGTATGGAGGAACACTACCAGCAGGCACCCAGGATGAGAGGAGAGCTTCCTTCTGACCTTTATGCAAATTGTGGCCAATCTCCAATACTCTGTGAAAAGATGGAAAAAGCCTTGTAAGTGAAGCTGAGCATCAAAGGGAAGGATTAAATCCTGCTTCCTTCTGCTAGGTAAACTCCCCAAATCATGGGAAAAAATGGAGATACAAACAATAAGTCTTTTGAAGTCCCATCTCAACTCGTAATTTTCACCATCTCCTCCAGACAGATTCCAGCTAGATGAGCAAAGTAAGCACAGCCTTGGAGAGGGATTTTTGTGTTAGTCATTTCATAGAGTCATGGAAGAGACCTCCTAAGATCATCAAGTCCAACTATCTACCCAACTCCACCTACTAAACTGTGTCCTAAAGTTCTGTGTCTACACATTTCTTGAACAGCTCCAGGGATGGTGACTCCACCACCTCCCTCCTGGGGCGGGGGGAGGGGATAATTTTCAAGGCACAGCCTAAGACTACCACACCTGGGCAACCCGTTCCAAAGCCTGACCAGTCCTGCAGTAAAAAATATAAATTCAAAATATCCAACCTAAACCTGCTTTGTCACAATTTGAGGCCATTTCCTCTCATTCCAGGGCCCCTCAGTTTAAGAAGGACATTGAGACATTTGAATGTGTCCAGAGAAGGGCAACAAGGCTGGGGAGGGGTCTGGAGCACAGCCCTGTGAGGAGAGGCTGAGGGAGCTGGGGTTGCTTAGCCTGGAGAAGAGGAGGCTCAGGGAAGACCTCATTGCTCTCTACAACTACCTGAAGGGAGGTTGTAGCCAGGTGGGGGTTGGTCTCTTCTCCCAGGCAAGCAGCAGCAGAACAAGAGGACACAGTCTCAAGCTGTGCCAGGGGAAGTTTAGGCTGAAGGTGAGGAGAAAGTTCTTCACAGAGAGAGTTGTTAGTATCAGTATCAGTCAGGGCTGGAAGGGACTACAAGGATCATCTAGTTCCAACCCCCCTGCCATGGGCAGGGACACCCCACACTAGCTCAGCCTGGCCAGAGCCTCATCCAGCCTGGGCTTAAACACCTCCAGGGATGGGGCCCCAACCACCTCCCTGGACAGCCCATTCCAGGGCTTCACCACTCTCATGGGGAAGAACTTCTTCCTCACATCTAGCCTGAATCTCCCCACCTCCAGCTTCCTTCCATTCCCCCTAGTTAGCCATTAGAATCTGCTGCCCAGGGAGGTGGTGGAGTCCCCATCCCCGGAGATGTTCAGAAAAGGATTGGATGTGGCACTTGGAGCCATGGTGTAGTAAGGTGGTGTTAGGTATTAGGTAATAGGTTGGACCAGATAATCTCTGAGGTCTTTTCCAACCTGGTTGATTCTATGATTCAGATTGCCCTAGAGTTCCATTGTGCTGTGGGGCCTACCTTATCTCCAAGTTCCTGTTTCTGTTGCATTGTCTGCGTTCAGCTGCTGTCTGGTATGTGGGATTTGCTGTGATTTATATAGTACCTTGACAGTGAACAGCACCAAGAGCCTCAGAGGGTTAAATGTTACCTTCAGTATTTGTCCCTCTGACTCCAGTAAGATTTCTGCTCGTGGAAGAGCAGGAGTACAGCCTTGTCTCTGGCAGCCCTCAGGCAGTAGTTAGGATTTGTTCTAATTAATGAAGGCTCTAGTAGGAATTATTCTGGGCTTCCAAATACGTACTCAATGAGTACATATGAGTTCTTCTGCTCGTTCCTTGTTCTGCTTTAATAGGGCTTTCAAACATCTCCTCTAGGCTTCCAGAGGACAAGCCTTACCAATTCTTAAAACTGATCCTCCAAAAGCTTGTCCTTCTTTCCTCCCTCTCACCTTTATTCACAGAATCATAGAATTATTAGAGTTTGAAGGGACCTCAAGGCTCAGCCAGTTCCAACCCCCCTGCCATGGGCAGGGACACCTCACACCACAGCAGGTTGCTCACAGCCACCTCCAGCCTGGCTGCAAACACCTCCAGGCAGGAGGCTTCCACCACCTCCCTGGGCAACCTGTGCCAGGCTCTCACCACCCTCATGGGGAAAAACTTCTTCCTAACATCCAACCTGAATCTCCCCATTTCTAGTTTTGTTCCATTCCCCCCAGTCCTATCACTCCCTGACACCCTCAAAAGTCCCTCCCCAGCTTTCTTGGAGCCCCCTTCAGATCCTGGAAGGCCACAATGAGGTCTCCTCAGAGCCTTCTCTTCTCCAGACTGAACAATCCCAACTCCCTCAGTCTGTCTCCATAGCAGAGCAGCTCCAGCCCTCTGCTCATTCTTGTGGCCCTTCTCTGGACACCTTCCAGCACCTCCAGATCCTTTCTGTAACAGAGGCTCCAGAACTGGACACAGAGCTCCAGGTGTGGTCTCACCAGAGTGAAGCAAGGGGGAGAATCACCTCCCTCTACTTGCAGCCCAGGTTGTGCTTGGCTCTCTGGGCTGCAAGTGCTCACTGCTGGCTCATGTTGAATCTGGCTCATCTGAATCTACCCATCTCTAGTTTTGCTCCATCCCCCCCAGTCCTATCACTCCCCGACACCCTCGAAAGTCCCTCCCCAGCTTTCTTGTAGGTCCCCTTCAGATACTGGAAGGCTGCTATTCAGTGGTTTAGGCTGTGCTCATCCTGGCACATTCTTCCTCCTGCAAGCACCTTTTTGGTTCTTGGGTCTACTCATCAACCACAGGCAGCAATCAGGACATAGATTTGGCTGCTCTTCCTTAGCCACCCTGAAAATTGTAAGCCAATTTGCTTTTCATTTTGCCCGACAGGCAGTTATAATTTTATTCATCATTTTATCAGATTATATAACATTTGTGTTGTCTGCATCTGTCTTCTGACTTCTCTCTTCTCTCTCCCCCCACTTCCCATTATCTTTATGCTGAAAATATGAAAACAACAATAAAGAAGAGACCAATAATAGCTTTCTTGCAGTAAAACAGGCTTATTAAAAGGATATTTTCTGCCTGGGTGAAAAAAAAAATGGCAAAAAAAAACCCCAACCAACCCCTTGAAAAATATCATAAATACTTTATAACACACAGAGCTACACTTTTATTGTCTTTCAGAAGTTGATTGTCTGGAGAAGCCATTTGGAAGGAAAAAAAATAGTAAATGTCACCCCCAAAAAAAAAAAGGAAACCTAAAAATAATTAGGTGAGCTTTCTTCACTGTCCAATTAGGCAGATTCCAGATGAAACATCAGAGAGGGATTAAGTGACCATACAATGGGGTGAGAGCTGCTCAAATCAGCCTGATGACAAAGCAGATCTACTTTCATTTGGGAGAAAAATTGCTAATGCTGTGCCATCCAAGAGGCTTGGTTTTATTACATGTTTACAAGGCTCTTCATTGTGGTCTCAGCGATATGAAGAGCTCTGCCAGCGTGCAATAAAAACTGAGCAGGCTGGATGTTAGCACTGGTCACTGGTGTCCCTCCTAGCAGGCAGCTTCAGTTTAAATCACCACCAAAGCTTCGTGGTGTGCTCCCTAACCTTGGATCCTAATGAGCCAAGTTGATTTGGGCTCTCCAGTTCAGGAGGGAGGTGCATTCAGAGGAGTGTGTCCAGCCAATCCAGGGAGGTTCTCCTCCCCCTCTAATCTGCCCTAGTGAGACCCAACCTGAAATACTGCATCTAGTTCTGGGCTCCCCAATTCAGAAGGGGCAAGGATCTGCTGGAGAGAGTCCAAGAGAGGGCTACAAGGATGATGAAGGGACTGGAGCACTGCCTAATGAGGAGAGGCTGAGAGCCCTGGAGCTGTTTAGTCTGAAGAGGAGAGGACTGAGAGGGGATCTGATCAATGTCTATAAATATCTGAGGGCTGGGGGTCAGGAAGGAAGGGACAGGCACAGGCTCTGCTCAGTTGAACCCTCTGGTAGGACAAGGGGCAATGGATGTAAACTACAGCACAGGAAGTTCCACCTCAACATGAGGAGGCTCTTCTTTACTGTAAGGGTCATGGAGCACTGGAATAGGCTCCCCAGAGAGGTTGTGGAGTCTCCTTCTCTGGAGACTTTCCAGACCTATCTGGATGCGTTCCTGTGTGACCTGTGCTCGACTGTATGGTCCTGCTGTGGCAGGGGGGTTGGACCCAAAGATCTCCAGAGATCCCTTCCAACCCCTAACATCCTGTGATCAGGAGCAGAAGGAGGATCTTCATAGTAAAGTTTTTTGAGAGTGTTTTGTTTTCTTTTCTATAAGTACATAAAGTCTTTTTATTGAAGATATCCAAGATTTGCTGGTAAGGATGATTCATAACTGAAGTCCAGTTTTCCTTTGGGATTAGGCACCAGTGTTTGTTTTTTGTTTTTCTAGCATAGCAACTGAATTTCATCATTCATTTTATCATGTAGCAAGAGAAGACAACTTCACCAAAGAAGCTCACAGTACAAGTAAAACTGGGAGTAAATGGAAGCCATGTGTTACTATAATTTCCAAGGTTCAGAAAAAAGCTAAAGTTGGGGCTAGATGACTTTTAGTGGAGGGAGAAGTGGATTTGTCACCAATAGCTTTGAGGTTTCAGGTGGTTTGGTGCGTTGTTTGCTTTTTTTCAATAGGTATTTGTTTTGTTAATGGTAGTTCGAAGAACTCATTCTGCCCAAAGTGTTCAGAGCAAGGTTGCTGCCTGGCAGTAATCCATTTCTTAACTTATGTACAACTGTGGAGTTATTAATGCTAGTCAGGTTATGTGCAAGGATTCAGGAAAATTCTTTATTCCTCATTGACTCCTGACAGTTATTGTACCTAGGAACTGGGTAACGTGTTCTGAAGTGAGCAATTATGGAAATGTTTACTTCACTGGCTGCATGTAAATGTGTGCAGAGAATGTACCAGAATTTTTCCTTGGGGGTATTTAATTCTCTCCAGGGCAATGAAAATCAAATGATTTCTTTTTTTTATTTATTTATTATTTTTTTCTCTCTCTTTTTTTTTTTTTAAATCTTTTTTTTTTCCCTCTCTTTTTTTCCCCCTCTTTTCTCTTTTTTAATCTTTTTTTCCTCTTTTTTTATCTTTTTTCCTCTTTTTTTATCTTTTTTCCTCTTTTTTTATCTTTTTTTCCTCTTTTTTTATCTTTTTTCATCTTTTTTTAATCTTTTTTCCCCTCATTTTTTAATCTTTTTCCCTCTTTTTTCCTTTTTTCTCTTTTTTCCTCTTTTTCCCCCCTCTTTTTTCCTCTCTTTTTTCTCTCTTTTTTAATCTTTTTCCCTCTTTTTCCCTCCTTTTTTCTCTTTTTTCCTCTTTCCCCCCCTCTTTTTTTCTCTCTTTTTTAATCTTTTTTCCCCTCTTTTTTCTTTTTTTCCC